>OLKM01007637.1:0-11239 GCA_900291075.1 Melanogrammus aeglefinus | reverse complement strand
AATGAACAGCTGAGCCTGCGACTGCAAATGAGGACACGTAAAGTTCAGGTTATTTCTATTGCTGCATGAGATAATGGCTGCATTCAGTGGTTCCCAGTCAAGGGGATTTACGTCAACCTGAGCCCCATGTCTTCTCCCACGTCACATATACAGAGCATCACACGTCTACCGGGGTGACAACTGACTATACTAGCTTCACATCTTCTGTGTCTAATACCTGGTCCAGAACAAAGAATGGACATCCAATTTAACAAAACATCCCCCACTACACTATATACAGGTTCGATCACATGTTGGTGTCATCATCAGCATGTGGAAATTGGTCAGAGCAGTGCAAACGTATTTGGTATTAGGGAGTGTTAAAAAGGTTGTTGACACTGCAGTGGAAATATATTGAGTCATGTTTGTATCAACGAAAGTGCACACTTTCCTGTTCTTCCTTGTTGCTTTTGTTGTTTTGGCTCATGTCTTGGGTATCCATCTGTGATCGTAAATACTTCAGAAGCCTCTTTATTGTTTTCATCGTGAAGAAAAAAAAAAACTCGTCATTCCATCCTTAGTTAATCTCATAAACTGGCATGTTTCTGCTGTCGTTTAATGAGGTCCCATAATGCTCCTGCTTGCCTCTTGAGCAGCGTTCAGCGCCAATAAAAGTTTCATTTGCCTAAATGTCCTAGCCCTGAGATTTATCACTGGGTACTGGTGGAGCTGCTACATAATTATGTGAAGTCATACGCTGTGTCCACTGCTCTTTTAACTTTAAGTTACTTACAGAATCTTATTCTGTTCAAATTCTTTTTTGGTTATTTTACTTGACATGCCGTCTCATCTTTAGCGATTTTGGTTTTTCTCAGGTCGTAAATTCCTTAATTAAACAGAATACACTTTTCTCAAGCAGCTTGTAAAGACATTTTAGACTTCAGTTAAAACTCTATGGAATTGAATCTGTGAGAAGTGCAGCTGCACCCAAACCCCAGCTCCAGCCAGACACCTGAACCCTGTGGGGTTCAGGTGAGCCCCTGGCAGGTCTGTGCTGCAGCCTTGCTCAACGCTCATCCATGTTGGTGGACCAACCTGGCCTTTAATGCATGCCCTTACTGTAGGTTGTACATGCTGGCACTTAAAAATAGTACTTAGCATCGTGTAGCATCTTATCCAAGCTATCTTTGTTGAATATTTGTAATGGGCTAACCTTGCGATTGTAAGTGCTTGACACTTGTTCTATGAACATCGTTACTGTATCGACAGTGATATACTGTATTGTTGTTTCTCTATTTTCTGCAAAATAAACTTATTGTAAGTCGCTTCAGATAAAAGCGTCTTCTAAATGCCCTAAATGTAATGTAAATTACTAAAATCCTTTCACCGTCTTACCGTGCCCACAAATCGAACCAATCCCAACTCATTTTCATTAGTATATAAAAGCTGTTGCCTCCTATTGCCGCATCGCAGGTGCTTTATGCATAATCAATACGGCACGGGCAGAACAAGATGATGACAGGAGTTCAGATTAGGTGGTATGGATATGAAGGATGTGAATGCTGAAGGTCATTAAAGGTTGCACATTAGTGTCCACTCGTCTTTCCCTTCCACGTCCATCCTGAAGAAGCCAATGTGCTTCTTGTCCTCATGTGATCCATCGAAGAGACGACCCATGTGTACTGAGACTGGATCACAGAAAATGAAAAAAAAAAATTGCTGACTTCTCTGTGGAATGGTTTTCTCTGCCTTGTGAGGTCATCGCTCATGGAGGTCAAAACGACGGAACCATGGGAATCCGGATGAGAAACAAAACGCACACACACACACATCCGTATGGTGGGCTGCATTGCGGACACACACACACACACACACACACACACACACACACACACACACACACACACACACACACACACACACACACACACACACACACACACACACACACACACACACACACACACACACACACACACACACACACACACAGGTGTTTCACCACACACAAGCACAAACACACGCACCAATGCACGGACACAAACACACAAACACACACACAGAAGACAGTGATTGCATCACATTTTGCTCACCTTGGTTCTGTTTGCAGCGTGAACAGACTGCTGAGAGTGGCAGACCACCAGCCAGATTGGCTGCCGTTTGGTGGTCGGGCGGCAGGTGTAACAACACAGATGCAGAGGCGTCCCGGGGTGATGGGGACTGGCAGCTGCTTCCCACAAGAGGATACAGCGGCTCAGATATACAGCAAGGTACAGGACCCATTACTAACATGTACATGTGTGCATATTTGTCTGTGTGTGTGTGTGTGTGTGTGTCTGGGTGTGGGTTTGCGTGTGTGTTTGTGTGTGTGTTTGTGTTTGTGTGTGTGTGTGTGTGTGTGTGTGTGTGTGTGTGTGTGTGTGTGTGTGTGTGTGTGTGTGTGTGTGTGTGTGTGTGTGTGTGTGTGTGTGTGTGTGTGTGTGTGTGTGTGTGATCCAGGTTGTTGGGAGATGCACATATTGGAGGGGATTGCCATGTGAGAGATTGCAAGGCAGCCTTCCACACCCGCTACAGCTTTATGAATTTTGAAACTTTATGAAGAGCTGGCAGCTGGGAGAGGATCAAATTAAATACATGGAAAAAACCAAAAACAAAAAAACAACTTCGAAATTTATTTTTAAGGGCTGTGGGCTCCAGTGGCCTGAGTTGAATTCTAGCAGCATTTGGAAAATTTATGTTGAAAATATTTGACACATTCAAGAAATTCAGGTGGAAAACACGCTTAGACAGCAAACAAACACACACACACACACACACACTGCAGATGTTGTGGACGGGGGTCTGTTGTGGGGATGGAAACGACAAATGTTCGGAGAAGTGATCTTCTTCTTGCAGGGCTGTATAAACGTGGACAAGACGGTGAAAAATAATGCTTTATTACTACGGTTGGAAATGAAATTAAAAAGGAATCCAGGCTACCAGTTGCTTACGCTCACTAATAGCTTACAGATTGCTATGGACTTTCTAGCAATTACACGTTTGAGTCTTTAATCTTGCCTCCAGCAACTTTTAACTCAACAAGATAGTTATTAGCCAAGAACAATGTGCTTTGTACTAAACTTGAAAAGGGTTGTCGATCAGTCTTTCATCAAGTTTTACACATTGGGATACTTCTACACATTTTCATACAGTCTGTGTATGAATATCCCAACCCTGCAGAGTACATAGCGAACACAAATGATTAGTTGATCTTTTATTTCATTGTGAGGACCCACCACCCCAAAGGCTCATCCACCGTCTCCCGCTGTCCACACGATGTCTGATTCCCCGTTAAGTATCTCTGATAAACGATCCACACCACCCCAGGGCCGCAGCGACGGCAGTCACCATCGCCCTGCTACCCTAGGGTCCTTTAACACCTATTGGCAACCGATCGCTAAACTTTATTATCCTTAGACGGTGAGTCCAGAAGTGTTTCTTTAGCCCGTAAAAGGAGAGGGCTCCCGCAGGTGAGATAAACTCAATAAAGGTCATTAGAACCGGTGAAGCCCACTTTTCCTAAGCACAACAAAGATTAACACTCGGTGGGCAGTACCTACTGCAGCAGGCCTGGGTGGCGCCTCAGGCCTGGGGGTCCGTGGTTTGAAGTTAAATGGGAAATATCAACACACACAGAGAGACACACACACACACACACACACACACACACACACACACACACACACGCACACACACACACACACACACAAACACACACACACACAAACACACACAGACACACACACACAAACACACACAGACACACCCACACACACAGGCAGAAATGCACCGCACACACACACACAAAGGCACGAATGCACCAACACCACACAAACAACCAAACACACAAACCCACACACACACGCATACACACACACACACACACAAACACACATACAGGCAGGAATGCACCGCGACCACCACACAACTACACACGCACACTCACACACATACACACACAAACACACACAGGCGGGAATGCACCATCACCACACACACACACACACACATATACACACACACAGGCAGGGATGCACCAACACAGCACAGACACCAACGAAGATACACAAACCGACGCACACACTAACGCAGATACACAGAAACACTCACACGCGCAAACACACACACACACACACACACACACACACACACACACACACACACACACACACACACACACACACACACACACACACACACACACACACACACACACACACACACACACACACACACACACACACACACACACACACACACACACACACACAGGCAAGGAATGCACACAACACACACACAGCTCCTCTTCATAGAGTTCTCGCAGTGTATCCAAAGCATTCTGGAGGGTATTGTCACTCGGGGTATGTAATCATACCGTATTCAATAATGCATGAAGTCATATATCCACCACACAACTCGCTCTTCCACTGGGCTGACCCTGGGTCATCGTCCCAGCTGGTCCCAGCCGCCCTTCTTCTTTGGGTGGCTGTGTTTGTCTCTTCTTCTCCATCTTCACTCGCTCTCCTTGTGCTCGTTCGTCCCCTCACGGCCGTCTCTGCGATCCTCTAATGTTGTATAATACAACCACACTCCAGCTCACTGTGTAAATAAGGGATGACCGTCCTCAAAGACGGTTTGTTCTGTGTCTGTTTAATCTATTTTCCTTTTGGGGGGGGGGGGCACTGGGGGTGTGTGCGGGTGTTTGTGTGTGTTTTGTGAGTCGACGGGAGCGGCGGGGGGCGGGGGGGGGGGGGGGGCAAAGCGCTGAAGGGCCCAGTCTGGCTACGGGAGAGTGTGTCTGTGAACGCCTGAAACGGGCTCAGAGCTCCCATCCAGATCCCTCCTGGGCCATCACAAGGCACGGCTCTCTGTAGTAAATAACACCCGCGCAGATGAACGTAAATCAGGTATCAGTGAGGGGCCGGGGGGGGGGGACCAGTGGCCCGGGGTGGTAGTTTCACAGGGGGGTTAGTCTCTCTGGGGGGTAAGTCCTTCTGGGGGGGGTTAGTATCTCTGGGGGGTTAGACTGTATGGGCCTTGGGGGAGTTATATTCTATCTGCGGTGTTAGTCTATCTGGGGGGTTAGTCTCTCTGGGGGGGGTTAGTCTCTCTGGGGGGTTAGTCTCTCTAGGGGGTTAGTCTCTCTGGGGGGTTAGTCTCTCTGGGGGTTAGTCTTCTTCTGGGGGTTAGTCTCTCTGGGGTAGTCTTAGTCTGTCGTGTTTAGTCTGGGTGGGGGGTTAGTCTCTCTGGGGGGTTAGTCTCTCTGGGGGTTAGTCTCTCTGGGGGTTAGTCTCTCTGGGGGGTTAGTTCTTCTGGGGGGTTAGTCTCTCTGGGGGGTTAGTCTCTCTGGGGGGTTAGTCTCTCTGGGGGGTCAGTCTATCTGTGGGGTCAGTCTATCTGAGCTGCCAGGGCCTTCAGGGGCCCGGGGCAGCAGGTGCCCTTCTCAGACCTTAATGTGGATGTCTTGTTGGTTGTACCTGTCCATCTGTATCCATGTATCTATGTTAACAATACTATCCAAGTATCTATGTATTTATGTATTTATGTATTTATGTATTTATGTATTTATGTATGTATGTGTCTGTCTGTCTGTCTGTCTGTCTGTCTGTCTGTCTGTCTGTCTGTCTGTCTGTCTGTCTGTCTGTCTGTCTGTCTGTCTGTCTGTCTGTCTGTCTGTCTGTCTGTCTGTCTGTCTGTCTGTCTATCTGTCTGTCTGTCTGTCTATCTATCTATCTATCTGTGTTTATAGCGTTGTGCCTGTCTATTTGTATGTATGTATCATTGTATCTAATGCTTTCGATCATCTAGCATAATCAATGTTCATTCAAATTCAGAGAAGGCCGATATATGTCAGATGTGTGTCCCTCCATTTCACCCAGAGAGACCACCCATGAAACCAGGCTGGGGGAACACAATAGAGCCCATCCTTGGGGTTTGGAGTTCTGAATGTAATCCATACGTGTCTGATAGGGAGTAAGCTCCCATTCCCACTGAGGTCACAGTCATCCTTACATGAGAGTCCCAGGAAACCAGGGGTGTTTCCTGGCCAAGGAGCCCCAGGGAGGGGGCACTGAGCTGGGGATGGATGCTGGCGGAGTGGGTCTTCATTCGGTGGTAGTGGATGGTGTATGTCCTTCAGTCCTCATTTATCATTCATCAATCATTCATCATCGTCATTTAGCAATTTCATCATTATATGTTGACACACACACACACACACACACACACACACACACACACACACACACACACACACACACACACACACACACACACAACACACACACACACACACACACACACACACACACACACACAACACACGAATGTCCACTTGTGTGCTCCATATGTATCTAATAGTTCCTTTATGTATTCCAGTGTTTTCACAGACATATTGCGTAACAGCATACAACCCCCACACACACATACACACACACACACACACACACACACACACACGCACGCATGCACGCACGCACGCACGCACGCACACACACACACACACACACACACACACACACACACACACACACACACACACACACACACACACACACACACACACACACACACACACACACACACACAGCCCTCTGCCTCCTGTCAGCATGGTCTCCAGGGAAACAGAAAGGAGGGCCAACTCCGTTCCAACAAGTAGGTTAAGGTTTCATCGCCACGACGATGGGGCTGTCAGGGTGTGTGGGATTGATGGTTCATGGGATTTCTATTGGCCCAGAGAGCGGGCGGCTGCACCAAGAGCAGAGAGACAGAGAGCGAGAGGAGGATAGAAAATATGTAAATGAGGCAAGTAGAAAATGGAGGATGCTTAAGGGGAGAGAGGGAGGGAAGAGAGAGAGAGTGAGGAGAGAGAGAGTTAGGAGAGAGTGAGGAGAGAGAGAGTGAGGAGAGAGAATGAGGAGAGAGAGAGTGAGGAGAGAGAGTAAAGCGAGAGAGAGTGAGGAGAGAGAGAGAGAGTTAGGAGAGAGTGAGGAGAGAGAATGAGGAGAGAGAATGAGGAGAGAGAGAGAGTGAGGAGAGAGAGTAAAGAGAAACAGTAAAGAGAGAGATAGTGAGGAGAGAGAGTGAGGAGAGAGAGTAAAGAGAGAGAGAGTGAGGAGAGAGAGTGAGGAGAGAGAGTGAGGAGAGAGTGAAGAGAGAGAGTGAGGAGAGAGAGAGTGAGGAGAGAGAGTGAGGAGAGAGAGAGTGAAGAGAGAGAGGAGAGAGAGGGGACAGCGAGGGAGGGAGTGAGGAGAGAGAGAGAGTGAAAGGAGTGAAAGAGAAGAAAGAGAGAGTGTGCCATGGTGTGATGGAAGGACAAGGGAGAGGACCAGGTTTAAGAGAAAGGTTGGATGCTTATTTTTGTGATTGAGAGGGAGTTCAGCATCATGATAGGCAAACAAAATCATCTTACAGTATCATCTTTCTCTCTATCACACAACACATGCCCATACAGACACACACGCACACATGCACACGCACACACACACACACACACATGCACACACACACACACACACACACACACACACACACACACACACACACACACACACATACACACACACACACACACACACACACACACACACACACACACACACACACACCATGGGCCAGCTGAAGGAGATGATGTGTGTGCCCTTGTTTGAACTAGAAGCCCGGCCAAAGGTCTCCATCTGTTAGTGGACTACAATAAACAGAGTCCAGACGATAGGAAGCACAATGAGGCTTTTATTGCTCTCTGTGTCAATAAACAAGACACTCCTCAATCACCAGGCCTCCATGACACCTCCATCAGGAGCCAGGGGGACAGACAGACAGAGATTTATATATATAAATATATATAAATAGAGAGAGAGAGAGAGAGAGAGAGAGAGAGAGAGAGAGAGAGAGAGAGAGAGAGAGAGAGAGAGAGAGAGAGAGAGAGAGAGAGAGAGAGAGAGAGAGAGAGAGAGAGAGAGAGAGAGAGACACAGAGAGACACAGAGAGACAGAAAGAGAGAGATATGATAGATAATATATGGATGGATACATAGATGATAGATATATAGATAGACGATAGATGAATAGATAGATGGATGGATGGACAGACAGACAGACAGACAGACAGACAGACAGACAGACAGACAGACAGACAGACAGACAGACAGACAGACAGACAGACAGACAGACAGACAGACAGACAGACAGACAGACAGACAGACAGACAGACAGACAGGTAGACCTCACCTACATTATTGAAAGCATTCTGTTTGAATTGCATCAAATTAGGTTTGTTAGTAGTTAGTCTGTAGTCTGTCCACTGTTCAACACGCTACGACCCACCGGGTCGTAGCGAATAATGACCTGTCAAACCTAGCCTACGCACAACCCCACCCACGCACACACACACACACACACACACACACACACACACACACACACACACACACACACACACACACACACACACACACACACACACACACACACACACACACACACACACACACACACACACACACACACACACACACACACCTGCACCCACACACAAAAACACACAGGCAATTAGCATAGTCTGTGCTGGTGATAGACACAGGAATGGAGGCGGGCAGAGGGGAGGGGTTTCAGGGACATGCTCACCTTGAGGTGGGACAACCAATCATAACGCAGCATGTCCATCGATGTGTGATAGCAATATGAAGCCAACTTCAAATAAAGCTGACCAATTGAATCAACAGTGAGATGAAGCTGTCACACAAACACACACACACACACTTACTTTAAGTGAATTTAGCAAACTCTTTTATCCAAAGCCACTTACAATAAGTACATTTGTCATGTCCCACAAATGTAGACCACTTCTTATCGCATTTTCCAGGGGTCCTTGATAACAACGGTAGATAGGTAATAAGAATTGCCAAATTGAGACGCTGGTACGGTCCCATCAACACTGCTTGGTTAAACAGTGTGTGGGCGTGTGGGCGTACGTGTGCATGTGCGTACGTGTGTATGTGCGTGTGTGTGGCTGGATTCTAACATCATTGATTTTATATCAGGGGAGAGGGGGCCTTTGAGAGACAACTGTGTGTGTTTCATCAGAGCTTTGCGTCACTTTGTACACAAACAGAGAATAACATGGATTCTAAATGCAAACTAATCTATACAACGACCCAAAACACATCCAATGTGTGAAAGATATTACATTTCTTGAGAAGGTGGTCCTAAGAGTGATCTACAATGTGTTGTTTTTAAGTTGAAGTGTTTGATCGTTTTAACATACAAGGCATCCACAAGCAAATGTTTTATGAAGATTAATATTGATCGACATGTCGGATATTTTCTTTGCGGTACAAGATGATGCTCTTTCAGTAAGATGCAACAGATTGTGGGATATGTAGTCTGCGTTGCTTGGAAGAAAAACCCAAGCTTCTGCAAACGTTTTCCATCAAAACTAATATTGTTTTGTTGAAGATACAAGAAGAAAGCAGTGGTTTGGAGGGCTGTGAGAAAAAGGGAGTGGGGAAAGCCATGAAATGAAAAGAGAAGGGTGGAGCACAAAGAGAGGTGATAATATAATAAAAAGGAGCATGCAGAACCGTCAGCAGACAATTAAGAAAAGTCAAAAGATTTCCCACCCTGCAATATTCAGGATGGACACTGGAAATATATACATATAGAGCGAGAGAGAGAGAGAGAGAGAGAGAGAGAGAGAGAGAGAGAGAGCGCAGACAGAGAGAGAGAGAGAGCAGATAGAGAGAGAGAGAGAGAGAGAGAGAGAGAGAGAGAGAGAGAGAGAGAGAGAGAGAGGAATACCACCATTCCACAGACCTAAAGATGGCAGACAAGGGGGGTGAATACATGGCATAATGACAGTGACATTTTCTTTAAGCATCGGGCCTTAATCAGGTCCACAGTCTCTGAAAGTTAGATATTCAAGTTGAGACATGTGAAGGCAGGTTGGAACTTGTTAGTAATTGGATTGAATTCATATAGCGTCGCGTTCTAGACGCTCACAGATGCTTTACAGTGAAGGGGGGACCTCACTAACCACACCAGTGGTTAGTGTGTGGGTCTTGTGAATGTGTGTGCCTCGGCACACACAGTGTTTGTGTCTCAGTGTTTCTGTGAGTGGGTTTGTGAGTGGGTGTGTCTGGGTGTGTGTGTCTGTGTGTGTGTGTGCGTGCGAGTTTGTGTGTCTGGGTGTGTGTGTGTGTGTCGAAGGCATAATGTGATTTCCGCGTCGTGGTTGGAGGAGAAGCTGGGGATGAAGGGCAGACTTAATATGGAGGAGTGCTCCCGATCAACATGACAGCGCTCTGCAGCCCACCAAAATAAAAGCCCCTCCAACACGCTTTTAAATCTCTTCCAAGAGACGAGCAAAGACAAAAGAAATGTATTCAGGGTGTTTGTATGGGGTTTAGAATATGATTTGCATTATTATTATTCACACTTTCTAGGTTAACATCCACAGCTGAGCAGATATGGTGTACAGAATTAGGGGCAAAACATCAGGGCATCCAAGAATCAAAACCACATCCCTGATCAGCCCTGCACGTTCCCCAATACTCAGGAAAATCTTTCCTTTGCATCCACCAGTAATCAACGTTACTTCCTATATATCTTACTTAATCAAATACTGAAATAAGGCTTCTGTTTTAAGGTCTGAAACTGGCTACCAGACAAGCAGATGTGTTTATTCTGTATCTTCTGTGATAAGGACCATTTGAAGCCAATTAGCTGAACCAAACTTTCTGATGTGTGTACGATGTAACATAGAACACATGAATTGCGTAATAGGATGTGAAAATCCAGCAAATAATAATGGTGTTGAAGAGATTCAGCGTGTTTTTTCACTTTTTGTATGTTAGACAAGAATGAAGATGTCTTCAATGTCTATCTGGTACCTTCTTTATGTCTCCTGCAGACGGAGAAGGTCAAACTTTGTGTTTCTGTCTTTAGGGATCGGCCTGTGTTTTGCTGGGTGGTGATGAAAACACTGAGACACATAGATACACACACACAGACACACACACACACACACACGCACACACAGACAACACACAACACCACACACACAACACACACACCACACAACACACACACACCACACACACACACACACCAACACACACACACAAACACACAACACACATGATGCCTGACGTGCTGGAGGTGATGTTTGCTATATTTGCCGTCAGAAATGTTCTCTTGACGCATACGACACAAAGAGGTACCCA
>OLKM01007636.1:0-11249 GCA_900291075.1 Melanogrammus aeglefinus | reverse complement strand
GGCTGTGGTCAGGCAGTTTTGAGTGGTGTATCGCTGTGTTCTTGTTTTGACTTCCAGCGCCTTACACATTGTCATTCCACCTTTCCAACCTTCTCCCATACCTCGACACACTAAACAACACACGTCTTATTTTCAAAATGATGTCTTGTATGTCATTTTCAGTAAATGCTTAGTGTGTGTGTGTGTGTGTGTGTGTGTGTGTGTGGTGTGGTGTGTGTGTGTGGTGTGTGTGGGTGATAGTGTTGTGTGTGTGTGTGTGTGTAGCGTGCGGACAAGTCTTCTATTGACTTGGTTACATGGCCAGACGCTGATCCAAAACGAGCCTCATAGTGACATAGAATTAGATCAGCCGGCCGCGGCCAAGAGTTGACGGAGACCTGCAGGAACCACCAGACGAAGGTTGGTCCTGGGCACAGAACCCCGATATGGAACAGCCACTGACGGTGAGAGCGTCGTCCCCCCCGCTCCTGTGTCTGCAGCGTGTCTGGGGCCCCTGGCGGGCCGCGGCCGAACTCGGCCGCGCCGCCGAGCGAAAGGGTCCACCGGTTTGCTCAGCTCCAGAGGTACCTGCACTCCTCCCGCTGCTAGCGGGGGCGCCGCCCCAGCAGATCCCCCTGCACCTGCTGGATGAGGACTAACACCGGCCAGGCCAGAGTAGGACACACACACACACACACACGCGCGATTGATTAATTACAATAAATTTGAATTCCCTTCCATTCTACACCAAACCTAACCTTGTGTTTGTCACTCCCCTCGGTTTATTTGCAGTGCATGTTGGATAAAGTGGGGAGTTGGAACTTTGACATCTTCCTCTTCGATAAGTTGACCAACGGTAAGCTGGTGGTGGAGCGAGAACGGCATGTGGGACATCTGGGTTGTTGGGTCAGTAAACTGCTCTGTTGTGGTGACTAGCTCTGAAGGACATGGGAAAGTCAGTCAAGGTCTGCTGGTGTATCAGCAACACACGCGCAATAGTCGCACCTTGTTGGACGCTCTTATGTAACTGCAACCAATTTTGGTTGCTTCCTTTCATCAGCTGTAAAATACAGTACGGGTACTTGCAATCAAAAGCCTCAATTGGAAAGTGTCCTGATTTTATGTTTGATTTTTTTTTCTTAAATTATGTCAATATTGGAGCTGGTTTTTGAGCGTTTTTTGTCCTTCTCCTCTCCTGCCCAGGCAACAGCCTGATCACCCTCCTTGACCTGTCCCACCTGCTCAACTTCCAGTACGGGCTGGGTGACGCTGTTCCAGGCTGGACGTTGGTGAAGCTGTGGAGGGTTCCTGGTCATTCCCGGTGCAGCGCAGGACTACCACAGCCACATTAGCCCCTACCTACCACGGGGTGCACGCCGCAGACGTCACGCAGGCCATTGTACTGGAATATTCATGCGGGAGCCTGTGGTAAGAGGAACCCTGGACGCCTTCTCTTTTTGTCACTTTCCTCTTGATCGGCTGAGGGTGGGAGAGAGGTTCATGGGAAGAACTGTCAAATAAAATTCGTCAATTAAAACGTATCTATTTGATGCAGTAATTGCATTTTATTTCACCTGTGGGAGTTATCCCAAGACGACTCCTGATGGCAAATATGAAACAAAGACGGAAAGTTATATTTTTTAGTGCTGTCAAGGCGATTAAAATCGTGATATAATCGCAATTAATCATCATATTTAACTCACATGTATTATTTTTCTATGCCTTAAAATATCCCTTGTATTCTTTTGTCAACATTGGAGAAGTGCATCGGCTTGCCCTGTGCATATGTTTTTTATGTTATTAAACAACATTGGCATACTGCATCAAAAACACGACTATAGTGGCAATTAAGGATGGACATCATACAAAACTACTGCCTTGAGCATAGCAGTCAGGCTTGCCTGCTTCTTTGTTTTGAGCCAAGAAAAAAGAAAATGTAAAAAAAATTGCGTTTAATCGTGCGAATAAAAATATGAACGCCGTCTAAATTGGTTTGCGGTTAACGCCGTTTAGAACGACGTTTTTAACTGACGGCACTAATATTTTTTCATCCGGAAATCGGATGGATATGATCCAGAGCAAACAAATGTACAGTTGAGGATGACAGGTTCCAACGTCCAAGTTTCCAGTTTGTGTGCTTTCTGCAAAACATCTCTCAGCGGTACATCCTCATCGCTGCTTTATCGTTTAGCTCTCAAATAACCTGACCTCTGCTGACCTCCATGACCTGATTTTTGGGCTTGCTGGGGGCCGGTCGAACCTCGGACGAGCGTGGGGTCACCCGGGGTGAGCGGGGGGGGGGATTCGCTGCTGGCGGCGGTCACCACGTACGGTCCACCCGGGGTCACCCAGCGTTCCTCATCAAGACGGACCACTACCTGGCCACCCTCTTATAAGGTAGGCCTCCTCCCCACCCCCACCCGCAGCACCCATCCCCATGTTCCTCCTCCATCCCTGGTGTCTTCCTGTCTGCCTCTCCGTTCTCTGCGCGTGTTCTGTGCATGGCAGGATTGGTAATGTAGTGAGTAGGATGTTCACCTCCCCAGGGCCAGAGGTTTCTGGGTTTTCTATCCCCCCAGACGTCTACAGCCTGAGCTGTAGGGCGTCCCAAAGCACAATACGCAATCTCATACAAAAACACATAATGATGAATGAAGCCCTGAACTCCCACTCCATGGATTTCAATTCATTTGTAAATCACTGTGGGTAAAGTGTTTCTCTCCTAAATGGCTCAGTGCCTCTAATATCTCCTTTTCCATGTGCAGAATAACCTCAGTTCTGGAGAACACTCACTGGAAGTGCTGCTGTCGGCCTGCTTCAGAGAAGACACAGAGCTCCTGTCCCACTTGCCCGTTGAGGACAGGTGGGTCTGCTTTGTCCCCCCCTCCAAACACTATGGCCAATGAATGACACCTTAACACGCTGACTTACAACACTAACCACGCTAACCCTACAACCTGACTGACCGAGCCTTCTCTTCCGAGAGCTCTTAGGAAGGACTCTGCCTTATTTCAGGCGCCTTTACCACATCAACACCATTACGTGTCTCTTCCACCATGGATAGCCTCCCTCTCACTGAAAGGAGCCTCAAACACCCAAAGAAATCTCTTATACATTTGTCGAAGTCATCAACATCCAGAAGTGAAATAACTGTCTGTCCATCTCTGTGTCTGTTTCTCTCTCCGTCTTACTCTCTTTCCCTCTCTCTGTCTCTCTCTCCCTCTCTCTCTCTGTTTGTCTGTCTGTATGTTTGTAATGCTGTCTCTGTCTGTCTGTCTGTCTGTCTGTCTGTCTGTCTGTCTGTCTGTCTGTCTGTCTGTGTCTGTCTCTCTGTCTGTCTGTCTGTCTGTCTTGCTCTCTCTCTCTGTCTCTGTCTCTGTCTCTGTGTCTGTCTGTTTATCTGTCTGTCTGTCTGTCTGTCTGTCTGTCTGTCTGTCTGTCTGTCTGTCTGTCTGTCTGTTATCTCTCTCTCTCTCTCTGTTTGTTCTCTCTCTCTGTCTGTTATCTCTCTGTCTGTCTGTCTGTCTGTCTGTCTGTCTGTCTGTCTGTCTGTCTGTCTGTCTGTCTTCTATCTCTCTCTCTGTTTGTTCTCTCTCTCTCTCTCTCTCTCTCTCTCTCTCTCTCTCTCTCTTCTCTCCTTCTCTCTCTCTCTCTCTTCTTACCTCTCTCTCTCTCTCTCTCTCATTCTCTCTCTCTCTCTCGTCTCTTCTCTCTCTCTCTCCTCTCTCTCTCTCTCTCTCCCCCTCTCTCTCTCTCTTCTCTTTAGTCATGCGCCTGAACATGGAGCGGCAAGTCTGGGTTTCTCTGATCCTGGCCACGGACATCAGCCAGCAGAACGAGTATCTAGTCTCGGTCTTCGCGGACCCACCTGGACCAGGGATGACTGTGTCTGAGCCACGCCCACCACCGCCACGTCACCCTTCAGGTCAGTCGGCACCCCGCGCAACAGTGGGATCACATTGGGTCTCCGTTTGTCTTGTTGGGCGGCGGTCCGATGCTCTCGAGGTGTCCCCGCTGAGCTCCCTCCGTCTTCCCCTTGTCTGCAGATGGCCCTGAAAGTTTGTGCAGACCTCTGCAACCCCTGCAGACCCTGGGCGCTCAGCAAGCAGTGGGAGGCGGAGAAGGTCACCGAGGAGTGTTCTTCCAATCAAGGTTGCCTGCTTCCCACCCGTTCTTGGGGAAACACGCTTAGATATCGTTGACAACCTTTTTTGTTGTTCTGTAAATCCCGTCCCCCACGGGGATCCAAGGCGTTTCACCCACTCTGATGCATTTGGGGGTACGCATCTGAATGGCTCTCTTCTCTCTCTCTGTGTCCTTTTCTAGGAGACATTGAAAGAAGACCACAATCTGTGAGGTCAGCCCAGCTTTGTGACCGCGAGCAAAAAACCTGTGGGGAGATATTCAAATCGGTAACGCAACATCCCCTTCTTCTCTGCAATTGGCTACCATCGATATCCTACTTCTAGTCTGTTCAACCTTCTCTCCCTCTGTGCCTCTGTCTATGTCTGTCTCTCTGTCTGTCCCTCTCTCTCTCTGTCTCTCCGTCTCTCTCTGTCTCTGTCTGCCTCTGTCTGTCTCTCTGTCTGTCCGTCTTTCTCTCTGTCTCTTTCTCTCTCTGTCTGCTGTCTGTCTGTCTGTCTGTCCGTCTTTTCTCTCTGTCTCTTTCTCTCTCTGTCTCTGTCTGTCTCTGTCTGTCCCTTCTTTCTCTCTTGTCTCTGTCTCTCTCTGCCTCTGTCTGTCCCTCTGTCTCTCTGTCTCTTTCTCTCTCTGTCTCTGTCTGTCTCTGTCTGTCCCTCTTTCTCTCTCTCTCTGTCTCTCTCTGTCTCTGTCTGCCTCTGTCTGTCCCTCTGTCTCTCTGTCTCTCCCCCACCAGGCTTCATGACCTACGTGGTGGAGCCTCTGTTCTCGGAGTGGGCCCGCTTCTCGGACACGCGGGCTCTCCCAGACCATGCTGGGGCACCTTGGGGCTCAAACAAAGGCCAGCTGGGGCAGCCTCCAGCTGGGGCAGCAGCAGACCTCCGGCCCTGAGGAGCCGGCCGAGCCCGGGGGGTCCGGAGCCGCGGGGACGCCCGGTCTGGCCCGCTCGGACCCCGGGGTCACCACAGCCTCGGGAGGAACCGGCCCCAAAGATATACCTCAGGGAAACAGGGGGTCCTGACACTCTGCCGCGTTTAGCCTTCTGATTTTACTTTGTTTCTGTTGTTGTGCCCGCCCCCTGACCCCTGACCTCAAGGTCAGTGTGTCTGGGGGGAGGGGGGGGGGGGGCTCTAGTTTGACCTTTGACCCTGTGGCTGTTCCTTAATTATCTTCCACACCGTAGTTACGTTTTTGTTGCTTTCGCTTTCCATCTCCACAACCACTGATTTTATTTAAGTTATTTAATTTTTAATTATTTTGTTGTTTTTTTTGGCATAGAGCAATACATGGATACCTCATTTGGCTACTGCTGAATTTTCTTTTATCTGTATTTTATTTATTTTTCTCTAGTTTTTGGCGTCACCGCTGTAATGTTTTCGTAGGTAGACCTAAGGGAATCACGCGGCGAAGTCGGTAAACAAAATGAAATCGGGGAAGACTTTGCTTTTTTTTTTCCTTTTTGTTGTTGTGTTTTTGAAGTGCCATTTGAAATCAAAGATTTGAAGAGAATGATTTGAACTGAATTGACTGAATGGACATCTGACTGTCCCGGGGACGTGTAACATGAATGCAGAGTTGTGTTGCCTTTGTATTGAAGATTCTTCCTTGTACGTAAAAAAAAAAAAAAAAAGGAAAAACAAAAATAGACAATGTGACAAGCCCAGTCCTTTTGCTGCCTCTAAGAAGACTGTTTACGCATCTCCTCGTTCGATTCTTTGCCGTCGTTCTGTTCTGCCCTCACAACTATAAAGCGACCTGCGTTGGAACTCTGGCAGTTTGCCTTTTTTGAAGCACAGATGTGAAGAACCAACCATCAACACCCTTACTGTTGATGCCATGAGCTGCACCTTTGCAGCACACAAACACAAAACGCCATAACCAACTTCACTTGATGCCGAATCCACTCATTGCACTCGGAAATAACAATAACCACGATCACGGTCTTAGATGTGCAGCTTCTGTCTGAAGCCTTCACATCGCTCCTTTAGGTATTGTAGACCTCCAAGTCTGTTCTTTCCTCCAAACGCAGGAGACATGTTTCCCCCTCGGGGGAGGAGCCATGTGGAAGGTCCCCCCCTTTGGGGGAGGAGCCATGTGGAAGGTCCCCCCCCTTTGGGGGAGGAGCCATGTGGAAGGTCCCCCCCTTTGGGGGAGGAGCCATGTGGAAGTTCTCCCCTGGGTGGAGGGGGACCCTGGGGTCCGACGGTGCCTCCCCTTTGCCCGGGTCTTTTTGGCACTCGCATGTCACCAGGAACGCTGCGCAAAATGGACTTGCTCAGGTTTAGTTTTTTTTTGCCAATCTTGTGGAGAGAGACGGGAGGACGGCTGACGGGCGGAGCAGGGTGGTCCCCGCCGGGAGACTGTCATGAGGGCAGCCCAGAGGGGATGCCTCTCTCCCCTCCACCAGAAGTGTCTTTGTTGCTACATTGGGCACATCATGCACCACCCGCCGCGCCGCCCCCAGAGAGACCGCTCGCAGATTGCCTTTATAACTAAATGCACAAACTATGCTAAGTGACCAAACACACTACCTATCTTCTCATCGAGAGCATCGTGTACTTCTCTTCTTTTTTGATTGCACTGTCCAATCCCTTTTTTTGCTTTTTTTTGTTGGGTCGAGAGGAACAAGTCCTTTTTTTTGTACGGACAACACAAAATGCTATCACATTTACTTTTGGAACATTCCATTCTTTCCTGTTTGTCCTACTTTTGATCCTGTATAGTGGCACCCAAAGTTGTGTTTGTGTTTTTTTGAACGATAACAGGTGCTTTTCTTACTTTAGCTGATTTGTATTTTTGCTGTTAGTGCTGTAAGACTGTTGATAAAACTGTTTACAATTTGTTGCGACAGCCATCTTTTGGGAAAGACTTCAGTGTCGAGCCAGATTTTGTAAAGGCTTTGCCGTATTGATCTTTTTGATACACGCCTGTTGCAGTTCTTTGACTAATAAATAAATAAAACCATTGAGTTTTGACTTTTAAGGCAGTGGATAGTCCTGCTTGCCAAGATTAGGCAAAAGTTAAGTTATTTTCAAATGTATTTGCACATTAAGGGCACTGCCTCGAGATAGATACGATTATGGAAGAGACCATTGAGCACAAAAACTTGAGTTCAGTTATTTATTCATAATTTGTCAGTTACTGGCAAACATTTCAGTGAACATTTGAGATACACCTCCAACAGTTAATTTCCCTTTAAAACCATGACTTGAAACTGCTGTGATCTAGAAATCAAGACAAGCCCCACATTTAATTAAGCTTTGGTGTCAACATTGCATACCAAGGTAATTCAACGGTGAAAAACTAGCATTAGAATGAGGGTGTTTAAAGGATGGTTTTCAGTGAGTAAAAAGGTGTAGGCCTGCTAAAGCAGAAGAACCTAAACATGGACTCACTGTGGGACCCTTTTCTAGCAATCAAAATACTTTATTTTCAGTACATAATGAAAGATCTACATTGATAGTGTCCAATACAATATTAATTACTCCCTTGTGAAAACTTCCACAATAAATCATTAAACAAAGATTCATTTTAAAAGAAAAGACACAACTAGCAGTTGGCAATAAAAGATAATGCTTCTGGAACACGGATGTAGACAGGTTAGTTTGGCTGCGTGTCGAAGTACCGGGGCACAATTAGGACCGACGCTTAAATATGTCTAAAACGGTACAAAAATACTTGCGCCAATATGGCCACATAGTTCCCGCTCTCTCGGCCTCCTTTTGGGCCAGGAGACCAGTACAGAAGAAAACACTGAATTCAAGTCTGCTCAACTTCAACGCAGAAGTCCAAAACTATCAAATGAGTAGAATGCATGCTTTGATCGGACAATGACCTAATTAAAACCTAGGCATAATCGGTGTTAAACAAAAACTAAGATTTAACTTATATTAACGATGAATTAAAAAGACTACCAAGTGTTATATGATAACAATCCTGCTCCCTTTCCTCTGCCATGTCCCCCTTAAACTGGGCATGCAGAAAACCACGCACCTTCTGAAAGACACACAGGGAATAGTCACTCATTACCATTACAAATGATGCCAGTAAAAAGTGGTGCTGCCTCACCTTTAAAATGACACAATCTGGTACTTTTAATTCCTTCAGTCGGCTTGCATTGCAGACAAAACACACACACGATCTAAATACGCAGAAAGAAAACTTGCCTCAAAACATAACAGAACAAACACTGCCTTGTGCCCGCAACAGTACATAAATAAACAAAAGTGCGAAAATAACCGAGCTGTTCAATGCTGGAAGGGACTGACAGACGATGGGTTTGAGTCCCCCTCCATCGGCTGCAGGCTGAGCCCGTTCAGAAGGACCCCACTGCCTTCCCTCTGCGAGTGGGAGAAAGGGGGCCGACACTGGAAGGCGGGTGAGACGAGGGGGGCCATCCGCGGGCCCCTCAACGTGAGGGGGGGGTGGGAGCCGCTCAGTCCCACTTCCTTTTGGCGCTGGATTTCAACATGTGCTGGCCAAACTGTTGGGACACACACACAGAAGCAGAGTTCATAACGTCGCCGAGACCACTGCAGCCGCGGGGCGGGGGGTGCAGATACGGGGGCGCGACCCTTACCGAGGGCGTCTGGAGGACCGGCGGTTTGGCGTCCGGGACAGGCAGGATGAACTCCCCGTCGTCCTCAGCCCCGCTGTCGTGGCGGTGGCGGTGGGCGAACTTGCGCTTCAGGGCCTGGGCGATGAGGGAGGCGGCGTCCATGGGCTGGCTGGCCTTGGCCTCCCCCCCCCTAAGCCGGACCAGCCTGGACGTTTAGTTGTGGGGGTACTGGTTGTCATTGTCATGACATTAGGGCCGGCATATCGCAGACCCCCACTGTCGGTCACCCGAAATAATTTTGATCGGTCTGTACTGGCACGGTTACCAACCCGACAAACTTAAATGCACTCGGACGAGTAATAATCGCCAGCAGCTGTTGAGGGGGTTCCATCAACACAAATGTTGGGGTCACAAACAACGGGAGAAGCGTTGCCTCAGCAGCGCTTCTCCGTTTGTTTGTGACCCCCAACATTCTGTGTTGGGGGTCACAAATGCTTTGGGGGCCCCAAATGTTGGGGGCGCCCCAACATTTGTGAGGGGGCCCACTTTGTGTTGTGGGCCCCGGGATGCGGCCTTCCCGGTCGCTGCGTTCACTTTTTGACCGAGCGCGCAGCTTCACCTGGCCCCATGTTCGCTTATCCAGCACGTCGGAGAGCATACTGGGGGCCGCTTTGGGCTCCGGCACCGCCGGGCCGCTCTCTCCACTTCCTCCCCCGGCGCTCCTTGATCAGGTCCATGGCTGAGAAGGTCCTCTGGAGCCCGGGGGCCGGAGGAGGAGAGGGAGGGGGGGGAGGAGGGGGTGGGGGGGTGGGGGCGGGGGGGGCGGGGGGGGGCCCAGAAGGCCTGGGGAGGCGCTGGGACACCAGCGGCGGGAGCTGTAGTATGGGAGGGGCGGAGAGGAAGAGAGAGGGTTTTACGCCCGTGTCTTGGCTGCCACCTAGTGCCAGCCATGCGATGGTTATGTACAGCGGCCTGGGGGGGGGGGGGTGGGTTGAAGCGCAGGCCGGGAGCAGGGCGTGCCGCGCGGCAGATGGTCGGCGGTCACCTGACTGTGCGCGCTCTCTCTTCTGGGCCAGGACCAATTCTGGCGATCTGCACCCTCCAGCTTGGCCCAGCTCCTCCTCCAGGCGCTGATCATCTTCGATTTGGCCTGGGGTTGTGCGGCCGGGCGGGCCTGGGGGTCCGGGACCGTCTGGCTGGCAGGCTGATGGGGGGTTAGCGACCAGGTGGTCGGGCCATTAGGGCCCCTTTGGGGGGACTGAGGGCTGGGACAATGCGAAACACCAGCCCTGAAATGAACGGCACCTGGCCTGTTGCCACCATTGGAAAAAAGTCCCATTAATTGACGGGAATTCGACCCCTGCATAGCTCCTTCACCGAATATCTACGGCTTGCGTTTTAATAAAATAAATGTTACGCCACACCTGCCGCAGACATCATGCAGGGTTTAGGACTTAGAAAACCAAAATAGCAATCATATGGGTTTTTACATTGCCACGACTGAAAACCAGTAAGGTGGGTTTTAAAGTGGTTTTCCAGACTGCCTGGTCAGGAACCCGGGGGGGAGGGGCGGGGGGCATGTTCTCCACCTCGGCATGTTCAAGTACGGTCTTCATCCTCCTCCTCGTCAATCGTCGTCTTCCTCCGGGCGATCCAGGCCCAACGTCAGCGAGGGACGGTGACCAGGAAGTGTCTTGCTGCTGGGGGCTCTCAGCCTGGCCGCCGTCCTCTGTCGTAGGGTTCAGGCTCACCGGCGGAGGCACAGGGTGGGCAGCGCAGTTAAACTACTGATGCTACCGGAGGCGAAACAAACCAAGCCAGACCACTTCCCAACAGCGGCTAAACTAACAGCAGCTCACTCCAAAAAAAAAATAAACAAAAAAAACTCAGGCAGTGAGATGTTTAAAGACGAACAGGAAGCAGTGAAGCGACGCGAAAAAAACAACAAAAAAAAAGCAGTTGAAATGATGAGCACGAAAAGAGGGGTTAATGATGTCACACAGCTTGTTATTCATTAAAAGGTCGCCGGCGGCAAGCGAGTGAACCGACCTAGAGCTGCCCTACAGCATTCCTCAAAGCTAGGAGGGTGGCTGGAAGGAGAAACAAGAGAAGAGAACAGTACCGTGTTGTTGAAAGAGACAGTAGGGAGAAGGCTCTGAAACAACAGCTCAGCTTTATGGAAAATAGCTAAGAGCGAAAATTCCCTGGAGATGTGCACGAATTCTTTCTGATTTGAAAGTGCGTGCGCACATGTTGTTCACTTTTAATCGTTTGACGCTTTGAGAGAGTCACAGTCAGTCCAATTCACAACAGACATCGAGAGCACCACGCCATGAGTAGTTGAAGGAGAAACAACGGTCAGATTAAGAACCAGACCAAATGGGGTACATAATTCTTTTTAAACTCCATGGTTTACAGACAAATAGGAATACCTCCAGGTTACGCGTTACCTCTAGCAACAGACATTTAAGAGCCACTCTCTGACACACTAGAGGGGGCCCAATTCTGTTTTTAAAAAGTAGAATGTTGTGTTGTTTGTTCACCTGGGAACTGGACCTGGGACCGGGTATTA
>OLKM01007635.1:0-11252 GCA_900291075.1 Melanogrammus aeglefinus | reverse complement strand
TCCAGCACCGGTGTATGGGATGGATAGTTTTCCGAGGTACAGATAAGTCACAGGATTTAATAGTCTGGTCTGGATGACGCGCCCTAGTGTCCTGTTTTTACCATGGAAGGCAGGTCCCATCGGGACACCATCCGAGAAGGAACAGCATTATTCATGTTACAAACACAATCCAGTGTAAAGAGGATTAACCTTAGCTTCAAGCCGACCAGGTGAACCATGGTGAAAGAATCTCCGAACACAAGAGAGCACAAGTCATTAAGTATGAAGGCTAGACGTGCTATACCGGCGTTATTGGTTCTGGTAAAAGCAGCCATCTTTGATGTACGCGTGGACAGAATAATTAGTTATGAGACAAATCATTTGCTTTGTTGTACATGATGCGGGGGGACAGACAAATGACATGTATTAATTAAATCCAAAAACGTAAAGCCGTGTCATTTGTAATTATGAAGGAAAACGATGAGGCTGGTCCCCTGTCCAGCCGGGTGCATGACAACACAAGGAGATTGCCTTTGTCAATGTAAACTCGTGAAGGCTCTCCGACTCCATTAGAGTCTGGCCTCAGCTCTATCAGTCACTGCCCGGGTGGAGAGTGCCTGTGCAGGGGATGAGTGATGGGGGGGGATGGGATACAACACCCGTGTTGACGACAACCACCACAAAGTCTGCAGGAGACACTTGACGGATTAGTGGTGTGTGGGTGTGTGTGTGTGTGTGTGTGGGTGTGTGTGGTGTGTGTGTGGTGTGTGTGTGTGTGTGTGTGTGTGTGTGTGGTGTGTTGGTGAATGTAGAGGTGACCTCAGCGGCTGCAAGGGAATGAATGTTTCCGAGACTGAATAACATAGTAAATGGCCACATGCATGAAAGGGTGCAGCGACACACACGACCACACACACCACCACACAACACACAACACGCAACACACACACACACACACACACACAGCACACACACACACACACACCACACACACACACACACAACACACTCAACAAAAACACCGTTCTTCTTCGAACAACTGAACTGATAAACACTCGCCCCCATAAGTCCCATCCAACGCGATATACTGACCACAAGAAAACATCCATAATCAAGAAAAATGAGTTGACTCAAGCAGGTTGCTTCCCACCGGAAATGTCCTCTGGACGGGGGAGGAAGGAGTCAGTGAGAGAAAGAACGAGACGCAGGAGCGAAAGTAGTGGAAGAAAGGAGGAAGGAAGGAGTAGTTGAGAAAATGGAAGGAGGAAGGAGTAGTGAAGAAAAAGGGAGGACGGAAGAGTAGTGAGAAGAAGAGGAGCGGGAAGGAGGTGATTAGAGAAGGGAGGAGGCAAGTGACGTGAAAGGAGGGCTGCGAGGAGAAGAAAAGGTGCGTCAAGTGACGGATAAGTGATGATGAAGGGGGTGGGCGTGGAGAGCAGCACATTTTTGGTGTTGTGGACAAGATTATCTTCAGTTAAAATGTGTTTTTTTAATGTTCCAACGTTTGCAGAACAAATATATATATAATTTATTAATAATTGTTATTCATTTTTATAATAGTGTTTTGCCGATAATATAGAGCGACTTTAGACAAGGTGGCAGACCAAGCAGCCACCAAGTCAACACGGTGCCTCCACAGGAAATGCAAATCATAGACAGCCAGGGACAGCCCGTTAAAGAAGCTCTCTCTGGACCTCCCTGGGGCACAAACAGTCACCGCATAGGTAGCACAAGAGTGCTCATTAGTATGAGTGCTCATGGTGGATTGTCGCGAAATTAAGGTGAGCTACATCTAATTGACTGTGTGAGCTAACCGCTAGCCTAGCGGATCGTTTTCTGTCTCTCTACCTAGCCCTCTCATCTTTCTCTCATCCTGGCTGCCACGCGTGCAACACTGTGCAGGGACGCGATATATATATTATATTAAATAAATTATTGAAGTCGAAGATAATATTCTATCACAGGGATTTAAGATTGACTTTTGCTTAATGTTGGACAAAAGGTTCACTAACTATCTTAAAAACAGGCATTGATCACCTTGTGAGATAGTACAGAAGCACACCCAGCGGATCTGCTGTAATGTTTGCAATTAAACAATAAAAAAAGTAAACGTCGTGTGATGTCCCAAGCGATCAGTCATTTTTTTAAACAAGGCGTGTCTGGAGAATTTGCGTCGGTGGACTATAACTTCAAAGTTACATTTCCTTTGGTGAGATGAGGACAATGAAGACGGAAAAGATAAGATGCATTCAGTCTGTTTGGTGCTGTGGTCTCCACAGAAAGAAATAAATAAAAATAAGAGAGATGTGGCTGTCTGCAGTGTTTGGACCGGCGCGTGCGTCAGCAATTAATAATGTGCATGCTACTCCCCGCACCGCAATTAAACCATTACCGTTTCTCCAGCAGACTCTAATTTAAGTAAGACGCTTCTACTTAAGTCTTCATCACCCTCACCGACACAATTTTATTAGATGAACTCCTACTGTACTGCAACAATAAAAAGAGGAGAAAGCAAAATCCTTATTATTTGAATGTCAATCCCTACGCATGTTCATGATTTCATCTCCTCTCCCCAGCCCATGGAGGATAGCAAGGGAACTTTATCTTCACCAAGTCCTCTGACGTGGACTGAAAGGAAAGCTAGTAATTAATGGCCTATTAATATTAATAACATGAATAGGCAGTCAGCAGAAGGGTTGATAGAAGGCATGTGCGGTCACTGGGGAACACGGCGTCATTGACCAGCGATCAGGCCTCGTTCTTTCCAGTTCAATGTTCCCCCAGCCTCTTGATTTCCCTAGCTGTGTTCTACCGAAGA
This sequence comes from Melanogrammus aeglefinus, assembly GCA_900291075.1. Classification (NCBI taxonomy): domain Eukaryota; kingdom Metazoa; phylum Chordata; class Actinopteri; order Gadiformes; family Gadidae; genus Melanogrammus; species Melanogrammus aeglefinus. Next base: position 8,455 of record OLKM01007635.1, on the reverse strand, counting down.
ACAAATAAACAAAACAAAGATTCAATAAGTGACAGCCCGCGGGCAGCCGCCTCTCGCCCCCCCCCCCCACAGACACACGCAACACAACGCCCCCTCCCCCCTGAGTATTTTCTGTCTACACTTACCCCATGAAGAATACGTCTCCACTTTTCAGGCTCAGCAGACTAATTAAAAAGATGATGCTCTTCTCTAAACCTGAGGAGGAGGAAGAACAAAGGGAACAGACAGCAGAGAGAGAGAGAGAGAGGAGAGAGAGAGAGAAGAGAGAGAGAGAGAAGAGAGAGAGAGAGAGAGAGAGAGAGAGAGAGAAGAGCAGAAAGAGGAGAGACCCAGAGAAAAGACACACCACACACAAATAAAGAGAGAGAGTGAGTGAGTGAGTGAGTGAGCGAGAGAGGAGAGAGAAGAGAGAGAGAGAGAGAGAGAGAGAGAGAGAGAGAGAGAGAGAGAGAGAGAGAGAGAGGAGAGAGAGAGAGAGAAGAGAGCGGAGAGAGGGAGAGAGGGACAGAGTGAGTTTACTCCTGGGGGTGTGCGTCCTCACCAGGGGAGGGACGGGGGAGGGAGGGGGAGAAGGAGGATGAAAGCGGATGAAACGCCTCCGGAGGGGCTGGTGCGATATAACAAAATAAACACGGGGAAATTTAAAATATGGCGTTTAAGACATAGCAAAATATCATTATAGATTTGAACATAGCTGGGGACACTAAACAAACACGTTGAGCTCAAATGCCCAAAGACAAAGGAAAAATGATATATCGAGAGAAAGAAAACAATTTATTCTCCTAAGGACTAGAAACAAGGACACTCACAGATGGACACACTCTGGATTCAAAGGCATGGAAATGCACTACAGTATTAAATTTGATTATTACTATTTATATTATATGGTGCTACGCAGCTAGCTTCACAACCAAACAAACACATCAACATGCACCCACACCTCACTAACACACACAAACACACAGTCAAGCCATGAGGCAAATTTCAACCTGCCGTATTCTACAACTGGATATCTATGAATTCTTAAAATATGATGAATTCTGCTCTCTGCTCATCGATTCACCTCCCCTCATGGATGCACATGAATACATAACTGGTCGCTGTACTGCGGCAGTGGCTGAGGAGGCAGAGTGGGATTACTGGCGACCGGAAGCTTTCAAGTTTGATCTCCAACTCCTCCTAGCTGAGTGTCGAGGTGTCCCTGGGCAAGCCACATAACCCTAACTGCTCCAGGCAAGCAGTTCACACCACTGGCGGTGTATGAATGAGAATGTTAGGGCCATAATTGTTAAGCGTTCTGAGAGGCCACTGGTTAAAAAGTAACATGATAACGGGCAGGTATGGTATACTGTTGGATCAAAAGCAGAAGATAACCATGGATGGGATGGGTTAGCAGTCTGATGAGCTCTGTTTCTTTCCTCTGCTGTCTGCTGGAGGCCTGTAGAAGACCTAGTTTTGCGAGAGTCCTCTAATTGCACCAATGACGCCATCGTGGGATCCATTATGGCAGCAGACTATGAGTTTCCCTCCAAAAGCCAGCCCCTGGCAAGGGAATAGGTCTGGGCTCCGACTCGTCTGCAGATGCCTTGCTGAAGGAAACCTGGTTTCTCTCTCGCTTACTTTTCCCCATCATCTATCTTCTGTCTCTTTCCATTCCAAGCAATACAACCCAAATCTTTTTATTTCGGTTCCCTGGGACTTTATGTTTTTAATTTCCTTTCTTGTTCATGTGCTCCACATTTTCATCGCTCTCTCTTCATCGTATCGTAGCTGTTATCATTTTTCAATTGTACTTTCCTTTTTGGTTTTTCCCGACCAGATATTTTTTTCGGCCTTCCTTCCTTTCGTTATTTCCTGGTTTCCTTCCCTACCTTCTGTCCTTCCTTCCCTCTTCAAAGAAGAGATGTTGTCAAGGATAAGAGATTGAGTCGTAACCTCAAAGCCCTCCACTTCACTAGCCAGCCCCTGACTCCTAAAACGACTCATATCAGATTGTCTCTTGGAACACAGAAAACTTTCTTGGGAGCACAACATTACCGAATAAAGTGGCATAATAGAGGCCTACTCAGTCGGAACGGTTGTGGAAATTGCATCACTTCTCTCAAGCCATCCTCAATCTCATAGCCTTGCCACTGTGGTATTAGCCTTTTCCTTGCTTTGTTTGCTTAAAGCGAAAAATAAACATTAAAATTGAAATTGTTTCTCCTTTGAGACTAAGAATCCAAGCAGGTATACGACCTTTTCAGAAAACAAACAAAACTAGAAAGAAAAGAAATATATAAAATAATATGAAATCCCCATAAAACCATGAAATACAGAAAATGTGTTTGAGCTTCATAATCCCCTACATAATCCTAGCAGCATCCACCATGCCACTCTATTCCAATCTTGAACAGAGATAATGACTACACGCTACCATAACACAAGATTTGCTATCAAACTTTTATAGCGGTGGTTCATATCAGAGTCAGATCAATTCACATTCAGTAGTTTATTCTGCCATTTATATCAGCAGCAGGTACATCAGAAAGTATCAAGCTATATTACTATCACTGTTTGTTGCACCTGAGACAGCCTTAGTCATACTGCTACCGAAGTTAAATTATAGAGTTTGGTTATTTTTCCATCAAGCATTTTACTATCATTACAATATCCCTGTTTTCTAAATCTGATATTAGAACCGCCGCCAACTGACAGTAATGCTAGGTTTAGCAGTGACCCGCGGCTAAAGCCTCCACAACAATAATCAGGGGTCCAGCTCTGGTCACGGAATTTCCGCGCGGCAGGCCATAACAGGTTTGTATGACAATGTCTGTGTATCTCCATGTCTGATAATTGTCATCTCCTTCATACCACCTGAGACGCCTGGCTGGGCTAATTGTAGTCTGGAAAACAAAATGCAGTGTTCAACCCACACAGAGAAGCTAATGGCTTTTTGTGGGGAGTGGAGTCTAAGACGCTGCGGCTGAATGTTGACTTTGGCATCATGCCACGCTTCCTACAATTTAAGGGATAGAAAAAAAACAAAGCCTCCCCATCACAACGTTGATTTTGGTTTCTTTCTTTGATGACTTTTTCACAAAAAAGTTAAATATTATTTGCGTTTACATTTATTTTAAGGGCCCCATTTCAAAATCGACCCGAGAGTGACATCAAATGTGGGCGTGTCCACCCTGACGTATGATGGATGGATCAATCCACCAGTTGGTACAGTCTACTGGCTGGGCTGGTGGACTGCCCTATCTTTCATGCACCAGCACTGCCAGATGTAGCATTGTCCTGCGATGCTAGTCCTTCTAGCAGGACTGCTGGATCACAGATTTGTTTGTCCAATACAGAATTAATGGAAAGGCTGCAGTTTGATAGTTTTAGTAAAGCCTTTTGCTTACAGACTAAACATTACTCTTAAATGTCGAATGTTGTCTGTAGCACATTCAGAAGTGTTAACTAAATTAATTTGCAGCACACAAATTCCCCATTCAAATATTTGGCACTCTTTTACAGGGATCCCCTTCATCTCGAAAACCTCTCTCACTGACACACAAACACACACAAACACACACTCATGCATTCCCAGATGGTGATTCATGCCTTCACAGCACAGAACCAAACTGGCACCAAACACAGATACGCACTCTCACATGCGTTGTAGGTGTCAGCGTTGAAATAGGGCACTGAGAATTACAACCCTGCTCATTACCGATGGGTCTCAGCGGGCCGATAAAGAGCAAAAATGCTCACACCAGCATCCATTTTTCCTCCATCCGTCTGATCTACAGCGAACTGGGTGTTGTGCCTTCTCAGGGTATCTGCAGGTTTCAGCAAGTGAAAAGCATTTTGGACGCATAAAAACAAGAAATGTTGGTATTTCTGTTAATTTCAATGCAAACTTGTTCCTAAGGATACCAAATTGTTTTTTATGCCATTGTCCACCATTTGGAAGTGGAATATATTCGTTTTGAGCAACAAAAAAACCCCATTGTTTTTCAAAAAGTGAATCTGAAAAGCATTTTGTGTCACGGTCTCTCCCACCGGATCCTAGCTGCCGCTAGTTTTCTCTGTTTGTCTTGTCTGTCTGTCATGTTCTGTTTCATGTACGGGGGCGTGGCCTGCTGAACTCCCCAACCCAGCCACGGTGATCACCCGCACCTGACCATCATCACCAATCACGCCCACCTGTATATCTTCCCCAGTCATTCAACCTTTCGTCGCCAGATCGTCAACTACACTTACCTAGCTAAGTTATCCTCCGACCTCTCTAGCCCTTTCCTAGTATTCTCGTTGTTCTCGTTCACCACCCGACTCTCCTCTCCTGCAGGAATACCAGTTCCTCCGAACCGTCGAGGGTGACTACCTGTCCGGCAATCCACCCGACCAACCATCTCCGGATCGCCACAGACATTCTCCTCTGCTCTGTGTAGCAATAAACTGGTTAATTGCTACCAACCTCTTCCTGTCGTCATTTGTGCCGTGCGTTTGGGTTCACCCCGTCTTGCCCCGTAACAGTACGATCTGGCCAAAAGATGGACCCAGCCGACACAAATGACGCAGCCGATTCCTTGGCCGCTCGCTTAGCGAATTTAACCCAGGAGGTACGCCGCCAAGGCGGCCTCGGGGTAGAACATTCCCGGAACCTGAGGGAGGCTTCCGCAAGCCTAGCCCGATTTGCTACGGCATTGTCGTCCCTCGAGTCCCGGCTGGCACTCTTTGACCCCTCCCTCTGGTCCGTCCGCGGATCCCCCCGCTACGGTCCCTATCGTTCGTCGGGAGCCCTACGTCCCAACCCCGGCACCATATGGGGGCGATCCTGGAGCCTGTCATGGGTTCCTTCTCCAGGTGGGAGGAGTTTTCCAGCAGCAGCCACTCACCTACGCCACCGAGACCTCCCGCATCGCCTACCTCGTCGCCTGCCTTCGAGGGGTGGCGCTTACCTGGGCTTCGGCTGAGATGGACCGCGGGGGTCCCGAGGCCTCGAACTATTTAGCCTTTACTACGGCGCTGCGACGGACGTTCGATCATCCAGTTCGGGGCCGAGAGGCTGCCCAGAGACTTTTGGATTTACGCCAGGGCAGTCGCAGCGTGGCGGAGCTGGTGATTGACTTCCGTATCTACGCAGCAGAGAGCGGCTGGCGTGACGACGCTCTGAGAGACGTTTTTCAGCGCTCCCTGGCTGATCATCTACGGGATGAGATCGCGTTGCGGGACGAGCCGTCCGACTTGGAGGCACTCATTACTCTCGCCATGCAATTGGACAACCGCATTCGGGAGCGAAGGAGGGAGAGTGTCGTCCGGACCCCGTCATCGTTTCCTTCCCAGCACACGACAGTGAGACCTCCGCCGCGGATTACCGAGGCCTTTCGTGAGCCTCCGAGCCTTCCCGAGCCAGAGCCCATGCAGCTGGGGCGCGTCCACCTAACCATGGAGGAACGCGACCAGCGCCGACGGACGGGCGCTTGCATGTATTGTGGGAGGACGGGCCATATCCTCCTTCACTGTCCCCGGCGCCCGGGAAACGGTCCGGCTCGGTCGTAATGGGAGTTTATCGATCGAGTTGTGTCCCTAACTATTCTAACTCCCGTACTCTGCTGAAGGCCACTCTGTCTTGGCAGAACCGCTCCTTGCCCCTCTCCGCCCTCGTCGATTCCGGAGCAGACGAGAGTTTTTTGGACCGAAGGGTGGCTCGACAGCTGGGAGTAGACCTCATCCCACTCGACGTGCCTATGGAGGTGAGTGCGCTCAACGGATTGCACCTGGACAGAATTGAGCACAAGACCGCTCCCATGTCCTTGCTGCTCTCCGGTAACCATCAGGAAAAGATTTCCTTTCACCTCATTGACTCACCCCAGACTCCTGTGGTCCTGGGCCATCCCTGGCTTCGTCTTCCATAACCCCAGTTTTGGAGTGGGTTTCTGGTAGGATCACTGCTTGGAGTTACCCCATTGCCTATTGAACTGTTTACGCTCCGCCTCAGCACCCTACGGCAGTCTCCCCCACCGACGGTTCCGGAGTCCCCGGACCTCACGTTGGTGCCCCCTGGACTATCATGATTTAGGATCTGTATTCAGTAAACAACACGCACTATCTCTGCCACCACATCGCCCTTATGATTTGTGCATTGATTTACTTCCTGGTTCCCCTCTCCCTAGCAGCCGCCTGTTTAACCTCTCACTTCCAGAACGAGGAGGCCATGGAGGGGTATATCCGGGACTCTCTTGCCGCAGGGATTATTCGGCCCTCATCTTCACCGGTAGGAGCAGGGTTTTTTTTTGTTTCCAAGAAGGATAAGTCCCTTCGCCCCTGCATTGATTATAGGGGACTCAACGACATTACGATTAAGAACAAGTACTCGTTGCCCCTCATAGACTCTGCCTTTGTACCCCTGCGGGGTGCTACAGTTTTTACCAAGCTGGACCTCCGTAACGCCTACCACTTGGTCCGCATCCGAGAAGGGGACGAGTGGAAGACAGGCTTCACTACTCCATTAGGTCATTTCGAGTACCTGGTGATGCCTTTTGGTCTTACAAATGCCCCTGCAGTATTTCAGGCCCTGGTCAATGACGTATTGAGAGACATGCTCCATCAGTTTGTGTTCGTGTACATTGATGATATCCTGATTTTCTCCCGGTCCCTCGCAGAACACAAGCTGCATGTCCGTCAAGTGCTGCAGCGCCTCTTGGAGAATCGTCTATTTGTCAAGGCGGAGAAATGCGAATTCCATGCGCCATCGGTGACCTTCCTGGGATTCGTTATCGGCCAGGGGAGGCTGGAGATGGATCCAGGAAAGGTAGCTGCTGTAGCTGATTGGCCTACTCCCACCAATCGCAAGCAGCTCCAACGCTTTCTGGGGTTTGCAAACTTCTACAGAAGGTTCATTAGGAACTTCAGCCGCATCGTCGCGCCCCTCACAGCGCTGACCTCCGTCAAGGTGACCTTCAGATGGACCTCGGAGGCCGCGGCGGCCCTCGAGGTGTTGAAGCGACGCTTCGTCTCCGCTCCGGTTCTCACGCAGCCCGATGGCAAGCTGCAATTCGTGGTGGAGGTCGACGCATCGGACACTGGGGTTGGAGCTGTACTGTCCCAACGCTCAGCTTCGGACGGTAAGCTTCACCCTTGTGCTTTCCTCTCTCGAGGGCTATCTCCCCCAGAGCGGAACTACGACGTGGGAAATCGGGAGCTCCTCGCCGTCAAGCTCGCGCTCGAGGAGTGGCGTCACTGGCTGGAGGGGGCGGAACTGCCGTTCGTCGTGTGGACGGACCACAAGAATCTGAGTTATATCCAGTCTGCAAAACGTCTCAACTCCCGCCAGGCAAGGTGGGCGCTATTTTTTGGTCGCTTTAAATTCTCCCTTTCCTATCGCCCGGGTTCCCGCAACACCAAGCCGGACGCATTGTCCCGTTTGCACTCCGTGGACGGGGAGTGTTCTGTTTTGGACTCCATTCTACCACCCACTTGTGTGGTGGGCTCAGTGGTCTGGAGGATTGAGTCCTTGGTTACCCAGGCCCAGGCTCATCAGGCCGATCCGGGCACGGGCCCTCCCGGTCGGTTGTTTGTTCCGGATGCAGTCCGTTCAGACGTATTACAGTGGGGTCACTCATCGAGGCTGGCTTGTCATCCCGGGATCAACCGGACTCTGGCTTTCCTGCAACGCCGGTTCTGGTGGCCTACCATGGACCGGGACACCAGGTCTTTCATCGCCGCATGTACCACCTGTGCGCGCAACAAGACAACCAACAAACCCCGGTCGGGACTGCTTCGCCCGCTCCCCATCCCCAGTCGTCCGTGGTCCAACATCGCCCTGGATTTCGTTACCGGTCTCCCTCCATCCAGAGGTAACACCACCATACTCACCATAATTGATCGTTTTTCGAAGGCAGCCCACTTCATCGCTCTACCCGGACTTCCCTCTGCGAGAGAGACTGCAGAGCTGATGGTTTCTCAGGTTTTCCGAATACACGGCATCCCTGCGGACATCGTGTCGGACCGGGGCCCCCAATTTGTCTCCCAGGTGTGGCGAGCCTTTTGTTTGGCCCTGGGAACCACAGCCAGTCTCTCCTCTGGATATCACCCTCAGACCAACGGCCAGGCGGAGCGGGCAAACCAGGAACTGGAGGGCATGCTACGCTGCGTCACAGCCGCCAATCCCGCTTCATGGAGCCTTCATCTTCCTTGGGTTGAGTACGCACACAACACACACAGAAATGACACTACCGGAATGTCTCCCTTTCTCTGCTCCCTGGGCTACCAGCCCCCGCTGTTTCCCTCGCAGGAGGCAGAGATTGCTGTTCCTTCAGTTCGGTCCAACATCCTACGCTGCCAACGAACATGGAACAAGGCTCGGGCTGCGCTGCTTCGGGCTTCCACCCGCTCCCAGCGACAGGCCAATCGCCACCGGACACCGGCACCTCACTACGTTCCCCGGCCAGAAGGTCTGGCTCTTCAACTAATTCTCTCCTTT
>OLKM01007634.1:0-11255 GCA_900291075.1 Melanogrammus aeglefinus | reverse complement strand
GTAACCCTAGGTTTTTCGTTTTTCGCAGATCACCACGGTATGTTAGTTACTATAGCAACATTCATTGCTCTGAAGCAAACCTGGTCGGAGAAGGTTTTGCCCGCAGGTTTAAAGTATGAAACATAACCCGGTTGGGTGGATTAAACCCATGTTTCACCCGCAGATCTTCCATGTGTCAGATGGCCTATGCCCTCTTTCGTATGACAACAAAAAAAAAAAAAAAACAAAAACAAAAAAAAAAAAAAGAGAACTGCTGATATCGAGCGTAAATTATACAGATGCAATTCCACCGGGCAAGCTGATATAATAAGACCGGTTCAGAACATCTTGGCAACCCTAATACGGATAGACTTATATTTTGCTGGAGAAGATATAGATTAATCGCGCAAATCATTTTAATAATATTAAATAGCCTTCCAGCCTTAACATAAGACCAACCAACTTACCAAATCGAGGACCCTCAGTTCACAGAGCCAGACTATTTGCAGTAGCACCATCCGATTTAGGCAGTTTTTATAATCGGAGTAATTTTCTATCTAGGGCTATTAAGTATTGGGAAGAATGAACTAAAGAAGCAACAATCTCAGTCCTTTTCAGAATGACCCATCAACAAGATTTAATAATCGGCCTCGGAAAGGGTTATGTTGGATAAGAGAACGTTAAAAAAATGCTTAACTGGAAACATGGAGAAATTATAAAATAGATTCATGCCTCAAATATAAGCGATCATGCTTGACATGTAACTAAAAGCCTGCCACACACATTAAAAATTATAAATCTCATCGATTTGTTATCTTGTGGGAGACCCCACTAGCAATGAAAATAAAAAAATCATGTGAATTTAAAAACAGTTTTGATCGTAATTTGTGTGTGAATTACCTGCGATATATCACCAAACACAGCACACCTCACACATATAAGATATATGTCTTCTGAACAGCAACTAGAAATACTTGTACCCTCAAAGCCAGAAATACTCGCAAGTTGAAAACAAAAACGTGATCACGAAACGAATGATCTAGAAACTTAGTACTCTGACTGAACCTGTGGGGAGCAAGTCACACCAAAAATGTTCAATTGACCACAAACTAACAAAAGAAGAAGTGAAAGAAAGAGCAGAGAGATAGTAAACCAGGTGTTGAAACGTCTGATACTTTGTCATTCCTTGTTGTGGTAGGACTTTACTGAATATATTGTCACAGAACAACTACGTGTGAATAATTAGACCAAATGAATTCAACAAAAGTTAGTCCTCCAATATCTAGAGAGAAGTCCGACTCTCACTTTAAACTGTCTTTTATACGAAGACACAATATTGCTGGTACTCAGGATATCGTAGCCATTAGGAGATAGCTCGTTCTAATTCCGTGTTCAGTCAGCTCACTCTTTATTGGTTAAATTCAATATTACAGTTCACATTGGGGACTCCCGATTGTCCGGCTTCCCCCCCACACAAGACGATTTGCCACCACAAACGTTCTCCGCCGACAATCGGTAAATCCATGAAGCATGTTAATTTTACGATTGTCGGCGCCGACTGACTCTTTGGAGCCGTTGTCGGCCGATTTTACTCTTAACACATCCAAACACACTACTAATGAGAATCTTATAAAATAATCGTTAAGAGCTTAAGATAATCGGGCATCGTCTGTCCGTGGTCGGAAGGGGGGAAATCGGGCAAAATTTCAGCCCGATTATCTTTATGGTGGTGGGCAGGCATAACGTATTTACGGGCGGTTCAGGCGATTCCACTGCCAGGCTTTGGTTCTTCCGGGTTGCAGAGCTTTAGGCTTTTCCCTTTTTGCTTGTGACCAGTAGCCATGTTTCCATCCAAAGTGATTTCGCATTACTGGGGCAATGCGCATTAAAAGAAAATTTCGATTAATCATGTGTGTTTCCATCAAAAGAACGTACTTTGGTGAAAACTACAATCTCTCGCCCGCGGAGCTTTTCTTAAGTAACGCGAAGATTTTTCCGCGGGTTGGCCATGGCACCCAGCCTGCTAAACACTTCTCTGTCGAAGCAGTCGGCGGTGAAAGTGCGCTCAGTGCTACACTTGATTCGCATACAGCCTGTTCCATCATTCGAAACCAACCAAAACTCTGCGCCCATAGCGCGAGCGTATTTCATTTTGTGCGAAATCTGGGGATTTTAATGCGAATCACGGCGTTTCCATCAATCATTTCCCGTGCGATACATCTAGATGGCGCATCTTCTTAACACAGCTGATGGAAACGCACCTAATGTCCTTCCTCCTCACGCCAAAAAGCTCTCCAGGGAGAAACCTGGAGTTCCATTTTAATTGAAATAAGGGCGGCCCGTTTCGCCCATTCTCGATCACGCTTTCTATGATCCATACATCACGTCTTTATAGTGTTGTCTCACCGCGTGACGCCGCACAACCCTCTGGGGTTAATCAACCCCGAGTCTGATTGGAACGTAATGCATATAACCGGTGGCTGTGGAACACGACAGCCTTCTAGTTTAGTGGCACATGGCTCAAATCACATCCGTAGCAGTTCCAGCGTCTAACTGTGTTTGTTAAACCTCTGTTGTCGCAACACCCCCCTGTTTCATGAACACCCGACAAACCCAGAGTCTGCTTTCTGAAACCCTGGAACTCTGAAGTCAACCAACTCAGAGCGAGGAATTTAAACTCCACATGTCAAACCCCAGCTACTGAAACACAGGCCCTTCAGGCACGTGGACTGCTCCCAGATTGGAGGCCAGCCTCCATCTTATGTAACATGTTGTTACAACAGTGTGATAGACAGCACCACGCAGCTGTCTCACTCCCCGCTCCTGCGAGAACATAAAAAACTGTTCGCTTGCGTCCAATCTTGATGCTCCGCACAATCGTTCGTCTTGATCGGTACATCGAAAATCTGATCCATAATAATGTCATCAAACATCATAACAGCCATAAATGATTTAATGTCATATGCTTTTACCCCCTACAGCGCTTTGAGCAAGTTTTGTAAGTAATCCAATGTCTGCCAAACATGAGTCAAATCGCTTTTGCAAATCAATGGAAACAAACACAAATATCTTTGGTTGATATATTGTCTAACCAGGGTAAATCCCTCCTCTCATCTCTGATTGAGGGACATAGCGAGTTTTGCGGAGCGTTTGGTGAGAGCCGATTTTTTGAGAAGGCTTCTGCAAACCTTCATCGTTTTTTTTCCGGTAAATGTTTGTAAACTATATGTTGGTGAGGTTTTGCGAGGTGTTGGGTGGGTTCATGGGTGCGACTACCTTGGGGTGTTTTTTTGGCGATCGACTCGACCAGCGGCCTCGCCTGGCCCGCGTGCACGCAACCTGCTGGAGTATGGCGGCCGTTCGCAGGGGAGCTCAGCCCCAAGCACGGGCTTCCAAGATCTTCACCCCCTCCCTGTTGTTCCAGAGGAGAACTGCCAGTCTGGCAGTGTGGCAGGGTGGTCGGGCACAGCAGAATCAGGTCCGCCGCGCCCGGGAAAACTGAAAAGTTTTTTATCTCTCTATAAAGATGTGACACAAGGAAAAAAGAGTGAGTGCGTTCGGTTCAGACAGAAGAGAAGGGAGGCCAATATTATTACCAGAACCAGCAGAGTGTCATAGAGGGCTGCCCAGCCTGCTGCAGTTGAGCAGAGCGACAGTGAGGTGGGTTGATGGCGAGGAGGAGACCGTAGTGCACAGGCTGCCCCTTCTTAAAAGGAAAACAGGCCAGGAAAAACCTTGTGGCTCTAACAGCAAAGAAACAGCAGCTAGGCGTAAAGTAAGCAGACAGAGTCTAGTGGTGAGGAGACAGAGTCTAGTGAGGAGGAGATGGATGACTGTGTAACAGACAGCCAGCCCCTCACTGCACGTCACGCTCGGTTCACTGGACTTGCGCTGTCTGTTCACAGCTCCGGATGGATGTATGCTCAGTTCATAGTATACAGGCGTTCTTGAAAAAAACAGGGATCAGGAACCAGCAGGGTCATCAGACAGGCGGGGATCAGGAACCGGCAGAGAGTCCAGACAGGCGCGAGGATCAGGAACCAGAAGGAGCGTCAGACAGGGCGAGGATCAGGAACCCAGAAGGCAGCGTCAGACAGGCAGGGATCAGGAAACCAGAAGGAGAGTCAAGACAGGCAGGGATCAGGGACCCGGCCGGCAGAGTCAGATAGACAGGCGTTTCGATACAGGTAAGCAAAGGAGCGACGGCAAGACGGGTAGTCAGCAGCAGCCAGGGTTCGCGAACCGGAGAATCCTAGAAAGGGAGGGGGGAGAGTTACAAACGGGACAGACTGCTGTAAAATCCAGAGAATGCTTGGTAGGACCGATACTGGACTGTTGAGACGTAGCGACGAACTGGGCGCCGGCTGATAGGAAAATCCCGGCTGATGTAGGGACGATCATCAAAGATAATTACATCGAGGTGCAGGAGAAGGAGGCCCACCAGCGTCCCATAGCCACTAGATGGCGGTATTGGACCGCGTAGCAGGACGAGACGTGAAAGTGACAAGTATGATAAATACTTTGCAGACAAAGAAATGCTGTTGCTATCTGTAAAATCTCAGATGAACATCAGAGGGGAGGGAGGTTTCACTGAGGAGTATTACAGATTGAAAAAAATTGGACAGAGACTAGCAAAAGAGCTAAGCAATGTTGAAGATGCAGAGGTATTATAATAAAGCAGGGTGCCTGCTGTCTCTGCTAGCCTGTGTGTCTCTCATCTAACGTCAGCTTTATGAGTCACTTACAACGTTCACTCTCAATGTGAATTTTTTCTAACTGCTTTTTAATGAGTGTGTTTTTTAGTTATTTATTACTAATTGCTGTCTAATCTAAAGCCTTTGTTGTCTGTGTTAAAAGGGTAATTGTTGAAAGAATCGGTGAATAAAAGTTTTTTCAAAAATCAAAAAAAAAATATCTCTCTCTCTCTCTCTACCCTTTTCTCCTTCGCGGTTTGCCTACAGAGCAGCGCACCTGCATTTAATATATCCGTGAATTGTCACAATTTCTCAGAATCAAAGGTGAAAGTAGAAACGGGTGGCCAAAAGCTGTCATATTGTTTAGTTTATTCAGAGCAATTTTAAGTAGAAACGGGTGGGCCAAAAAGTGTCATAAATGGTAGTTATCACAGACCATTTACAATAAATGAAACATTAACAATAAATAGTTCTGTACGGGCTCCTTAAGGACATTAGGTGAGAATGCTCCCGGACGAACCCTTAGGTTTGGAAGTCGTGCTTTAGTGAACAGACCAAATACTTCCAATTGATATACATTCTTTGAAAAATGCGTGTCCCTGATCACATTTCAATAGATTAATATACGTGACAGGTTTGTCACGTATTTCGTCGTGAGACGGGTTGCCTGTACGAATACATTATCCCTTACATAACCAGCAAAGACAATGGTTTAATAACCCATGATTTAAACGCATGCGAGACTGCTGGTGTTCAGCGTCCATAGCAAACCATCATAGCAGCCAATCATGGTTATTTATGTGGAGACACTGAAAACTCTCGTCCATAACTATCAAACCAAACATCCTTCACATTCGCCGAGCGACGATTATAGAAAGTAAAAATGCACATTTCTCGCTAAAAATGTTACCATAAACCACTTTTTAATGGCGTAAACTATGCAAAATATCATATTTTCCACCCAGAATAAAAAGTATGCCCGCATTTTTACAGAAAAATATCTTAAAACTATCCCATAGGAAAAGATGCTCACAGCGTCTATCCGTGACGTGGTCGGGGACATTCAGAATGCATTGGTTAACATTTCGTGATGCGTTTCAAGAAAAAAGTCAAAAAATCGTACTCTGGGACACGATTCAATAGATTAACGTTTCGTCGCGTATGAGCATGAGATCTCGTGATACCGGGTTGCACATTTGACTATTAGACGAGAATGTGACCTTGCAAGGTGTATTGCATGTAACACCAGTCTCGTATCTGCCTCCTCCTGGTCACTGTAAAAGCTCTGTCAAATTGTCGATACCTGACTTCCTAACCCTCTTTACTTCCTCACCATTATCAAATCCACCAGCCAAGATAACTGTTCTCTGAAGAGAGTCTCATCGGCCCAGTACTTGTGATGTAGTTACTCACAAAGCTACATAGAGCAGCCTTGTTTCCACTGATCTCAAGGTATCTCCTATAGTTTGGAACACTTGCTTGTCCTGTGATAATATGTGTTAGTGTGGTTTGAATGGTGCCTCTTCTTTGCCTCTCTAGATCTTTGACTGAGTTTTGATGGTCATATCTGTCAAACACTACAACAACCCAGCTGATGCCTTCCTTTCCCATTAACATTGTGATCTTTTTCCAGACACACTCAGCCAGGTTTGAAAGGCTGAATCATGGAGAGTCTGTATGAGAGCCATGCCATCGATGATGCATGCTGATGGTACATCAACATTTGGCAGCTGCTGTGACTCTTCAACAACAGCCTCCAGTTTCTTGGCAAGGTCAGCTTTAGATGTCTTCCTCATGCTTCCATCATCATAAAACAAAGAGGGCGGGACAGCTGCGAGTTTGTGTTAAGGCACGCGTTACTGGGACCCAAGTGCAGGGCGCAGGGAGGCGGAGACAGGGTAAGGGCAAAAGGAATTTATTTGGGGGGGCGATCGGGAAGTCAGGCAGGCGGGGGTCTGGTAACGGGCTGGCAATCAGGTGGTCACGGGCTAGACGGTGGACGGGTAGTCAGGCAGGCGGGGGGTCAGGAAACCGGAGGAGGGCGGTCGTGGCTGGAGGGGCTAGGCGAGGATCGGACGGTCAGGCAGGCGGGGATCAGGAACCGGGAGGGCGGTCGTGCTGGAGGGGCTAGGCGAGGATCGGACGGTTCAGGCAGGCGGGGGATCAGGAAACCGGCGAGAAACTAGAGCAGGGGAAATGGGGTTACAAGAGGGACCGGGTATATGGACGGGACTTGGTGATAGAGCGGGTAGGCGATGCAACCTTGCTAAAGTGTACGACGAACTGGCGTCGGCAGACTGGGGATCCCAGGTAGAAATAGGCAACGCGGATTGCCGATTTGCGACAGCTTGGTTGCGGGAAAGAGGGAGTTCCGTTACGCCCCGCCGCCACTAGAGGGGGGTGTTGGGCCGTGTAGCGGGACGAAGCGTAACAGTACCCCTCCCTCGACGGACGCCTCTTGGCGGACGCCCCCGTATTCATGCAGAATTTCCTTTTATTCTCTTTGAAGTGTGAGTCACAGCAGGTCTCTTCCCACCATGTAGATGTCATACCAGATGTGCTAATCAATCTGCTGTTATGAATGCTTGTGAGGAGCCACTGGCCAGTTCGTACTGTTAAGGCACGCGTTACTGGGACCCAAGTGCAGGGCGCAGGGGGGCGGAGACAGGGTAAGGGCAAAAGGAATTTATTTGGGGGGCGTTCAGGAAGTCAGGCAGGCGGGGGTCTGGTAACGGGCTGGCAATCAGGTGGTCACGGGCTAGACGGTGGACGGGTAGTCAGGCAGGCGGGGGTCAGGATCCGGGAGGGCGGTCGTGCTGGAGGGGCTAGGCGAGGATTCGGCACGGTCAGGCAGGAGGGGATCAGGAACCGGAGGGGTGAGGCGGTCGCGTGCTGGAGGGCTAGCGCGGAGATCGGACGGTCAGGGCAGGCGGGGATCAGGCGAACCGGGATAGAAACTAGAGCAGGGGAAATGGGGTTACAAGGAGGACCGGGGTATATGGACGGGACTGGTGATAGAGCGGGTAGGCGATATACAACCTTTGCTAAAGTGTTACGACGAACTGGCGCCGGCCGCAGAGCAACTGGGGATGTCCCAGGTAGAAATAGGCAACGCGGATTGCCGATTACCGACAGCTGGGTTGCGGTAAGAGGAGTCCGTTACGCCCCGCCGCCACTAGAGGGGGGTGTTGGGCCGTGTAGCGGGACGAGGCGTAACAGTTTGTGAGACGTCACAGTTTCCATGGACACCTCTCGTTGCTTGGAAACAGCCAGTAACCTTCGAAAGAGCACATCTGAGTCCATGTGAACCTGTCTAGACTGGACTCCAACTGATGTTTCCATATCCTTGAAGTTGCACACCTGGTTTCTTTTCCTCAGGCTCCCAGAAGCTCTTTGGTTCTCTTTGATTTTGCCAGACGTTCTTCAATAATAGACGGCATTCTGCTTTGCACCATCTTGGAGAGAAGCTTTGAGAGCCTCTTTTGCAACCTTCTCAGATGCAACACTGACTTGCAATATGATTCAATTCCTCAGGAATGCTTTCAAGATCAAAAGGATTCTGTCTCTGCTCCACAGCTTCCATTATCTTCTGTATGTCTCTCTCGTCTCTTTCCGTTCTGGATGCTCCATGCTCCTGGTGTACATTTTGGCCCTTTGCATCAGTGTCACAAAGCTCTTTCATGCCATCCATATACGCTGTGGTCACATGTCTTGTCATCAGCCATCTTGTGAGAGCTCCCTTTTGCAATGTAAAACCAACAACTCCACCCTGACTCTTGCCTTTATACGATAATGGTTTGCTCCCAGTTGCCTGATCAGATGCCACACAGTTCAAGCTTCGATGCTCAGACCGGCGAACAACACACCCACCTTGCTGCATGAATGTGTATGCTTCTGGTTGTTCATGTTCAAGGGCTTTCATTTCTGCAACATAGACAGGCATATACTTGGAATAATTGGTCCTTCCAGCAGCTCTGAACCAAGGCATAACTTCACACATGCAATTCAGGTGAAGTTGAAAGTCAGCTTCGCGTTCTGAGCGAAGGATCCGTAGCAACAGATCAGCACCATTTACGAACATTATCCAGTATCCAAATGTTGCTGATTGCTTAACTACCTCATTTGTGAACTTCTGGATTTACTTCTGCATCTCATGGAGTTCAGTCTCAAATCTCACCGATGAACTGTTGAGCAGTGGCCTTGTCATTACCATGAAATGCATGCAGTACATCTCGTAGGAGTTGCTCTTGTTCTTCAGTCATTGCACATTGGCCTTGTTTTTCAAGCCATGATTGCATAGCTTTCCAGAAGAGCCTGAACAGAGCCTCAGAGGCTAGCTTTATGCTCCTTACTCCTCTTGCCAGCTGTTTCCCTTGAAGCATCTGTCAAGCTGTTCCCTCTGCATACACATCTGACTCAGTAAGTATGAAGAGTCCACCATCGCCATACAGCTTTCCGATGCTTGCCAGGTAAGCCATCGTGATATGCATACCTCCCAGTCTCATTGTGATCTTTCCTTGTAAAGGAAGTGGTTTGCTCCACATTATCTGTTGTGCTTTACTATAAATAGCAAGGTCTGCAGTCACAAGAATATGGTCCTGTCCCAGGTCTGCAGCAAGCTGTACAAGTCTTATCACAGATGTATAGATGGTGGACAATTCTGAGGGTGATTCTCTTATGAAGGGCATCTAGAGTACACTGGCTACTGAACAAGCAGTGTCTGACGTGAAGGCATTGAATGCAGACCATGAAGGGGCAAGCTGCTGATTCTCAATTACATTTCGGGACAGCTTCCATACCAGATCTCTGTCTTCAGCTGCTTTAGAGACTGTTGTGTGTGTGTTTAGTAACTCAGGAAGTTCAGGTGGTTCTGGTCGCTTTGTTGATTTGATGTATCTGTCAATTGAAATGAGAGGATAATCTTGTGATCATATGCATTGAATATTATATCACTTTAAAACTTCACAGCATACATTCACTTCACTATTAAACATTTCATCCACCCATTATCTTTTTAGCAGTGCATGTGAATAAGTAGATACCATAACATTAAAACATAAAAATAGATTTAAAAAAAATGTCAATGTCAAAAATAAGTACCTGTGAAGTGTATCTCCATTCAGGTCGAATGTGTTTAAGGTGGTGAGGGACCTCATCTTGGAACCGTGCTAGGCATGTATCTGCTGTGGAGACTTGGCCTCTTCGGAACACAACAGAAGCCATAGCATGAGTTGTATGCTTCCCATCCAGGGTATCTTCATTTTGGTCAAAGTTGTCGATGGCTGCATCAACAATTCCATGTTCAGCGACTCCAGTGAGGCCTGTTGGGATGTAGACACCTCTTTCTGTCCTTGATATCTGGTCTACTGCCACAGATGTGAGGAAATGCCTAACCTCTGTATAGAAAGCACACTGCCCCAGTGCACTGAGCTCATCGATGAGTGTCTTACTACCAAACTGGCGAGTCCCAGTGTGATTGGCGTATGGATGTGACGGCTCTGCCCAATGAGATCATGACAGATTGCTATCACACACAGATTGTCCTTCGAAGCTGGGTCATCGTCACATGTTTGGTAACCTCTGTGGGCACGTGAATCAACACACCAGTTCACAAAATCATACAGGGTGTTTGGTACATACTTGCTGCATTGACAACGTGATAGACGATCACTGCTGACATATGATTTGCTGTCATGCTCTACCTGCTCCATGCTTTTCCTCAATATGTCTGCAGCCCTGTGTAATAATTGAGTTTCAGAAAGACTCTGACTTGTCTCTGGAAGTGTTGTCTCATAGTCTTCTGTATGTTCTTCAGTCTTTTCTCTGAGTAGAGCAGCTTCCCTCAGTGCACAACCTACAGTCATAGTCTCCGAACACACCAGATCTGACTTTCCTGGACGTGGAACAAATACCAGCCTGCCTTTGTAATGCTGCACCAGCTTTCCCTTTAGTTTCCAGGATCTGTATTTCTTGTGTTGGACCGTGGACACATCTTCCTCAGAAATGCTCATTAGTATTTCATCGTAGCTATCAGTCGAATAGTTGAGAGTTTGAACTTTCATATCCTTGGACCACACTGTTTTATCAATTTCTTCAGTTAGCTTGATAAAGGCTTTTCATAGACATTTGACTGCTTCTTTTCAGATACTTTTCTTCGTCTGGCAGCTACTATATTTTGCTCAGAGATGTAGTGTGCAAGACACTTTTTATGGTATTTAACATCATATGCAAAGAGATCTGGGCATGAAAGAATCCGAAGATGTACATCTTCATCAAGCCTTTCAGAAGCTGCATGAAGGACCTTTTCTCTGGTACTCGTGCCTGTACCAGTTAAAATGGCTGTAAGAGGTTCTGGTCTAGTGCTGGCCTTCTCACAAATGAAACAATCTCTCCGTATGTTAAATGATGCTGTATCAGACCTACTCAGCCTTCTTGGCACAGATGTGCTCTCACTCTCAACATCTGCAACTTGCTGCTCACTGTTTTTTTTCTTGCAGTAGTTTGCTCTACATGATACATGATATGACACTTTAATTTTGGCTGAAAGTATGTCATCTCTATATGGAGCAAAGTTTTTATGGA
>OLKM01007633.1:0-11255 GCA_900291075.1 Melanogrammus aeglefinus | reverse complement strand
ATGAAAATAAGACCGAAAAAATAATAAAAAATCAAATAATAACGGTGGGGAACCACGTACTACCAACCATGACAACATCAAGTTTTGACTTGATTTTATATAAACAACGATAAGCCCAACCACTCTGCCAAACAGCTATCCAAAAATCTGAAAAATCCAAAAACTTGAATCCAAAACAAAACCAAAAACCCACAACCCACCAAACCCAGTTAAAAACATAACCTAGGTGCAGGTAAAAATAAATTACATTTGGCAATAATAGTGCAAAAAATGCAAAACCAGTATTATAACATCAACAACAACAAGAACACACACTCAAAGAGCCTCAGTGAGCTTTAGCTGGCTGTCCATTCCACCATCTGCCTCTATTCTTTCAGCCACTCATTTCTTTGTATCTCTTCCTGAGGTACGTCGTTGACTTTGATGAGCTGGGCCATCAATGCCAGACTTACTCCCTTGCTCAGTCAAACATGTCTGCAAATCTTTCTCCAAAACTCTACATACCATCAGGAGAGTTTCTCTTCTTTTTTTAAGTCAGTGATGTGGTCTCTGCAGCTTTCTCTCTGCATTTGTACGCTTTGCCTCTCCGTCCTCTCCAGTCAAGGTGTTCTCTGTATCTGATCTTGCGATCCCACTGAGTCAGCCAGCTCCCTTAGTGAGAGGGACATTGTCAACCCCCCCACTAAACACAACATGCACATACCACTCTGGGCGAGAGCCGTCCTCCAAGTACATCCTCTACTCCTTGTTATAGAAGAAGCCTCTTACGCCCTGTCCTGCCCGTGGGATAAGAGACAAGAAAATCTGGGCAAAACCCCAGAGCTCAGGGTAGGGTCGGCCGGAGGAAAGCCATGCAAGAAACACCATCCAAGCCTGGTTCAATGGCCGGAAGAAAGCAACTGCCGCTTTATAGCACTCAACAGACAGAAAGTCCAAACTGCCTGATAACGACATCAACCTATAAACAAAACAGATACAAATGGAAATTATTTGATGATTAATCATGATACAGCAGAACAGACAGCTGATGCAGTTGTCCATGCTGAAAATCAGAACTATCTAATACGATCAATAACCACAGAGACTCCTCCGGACAACTGCTTGTCTTGCAGACAAACCTCTGCACTAGACTTTTCATTCTCCCGCACCAGGTCGGGCGGAGTAACACTACTGTGGGCCATACATGCACATCTGTCCAACAATGGGGTCTTCAGGGGCTCTTGCCTGGATTTTCGTTTTAGGATATTGAATATACCCTCACGCAGTCCTTCCTAAAACGTAGTACGGCAGTCACCTTCCTACAACTCGTTCTTTCTTGAAGTCCCTCCTGACAGATGAGTAATGTGTTTATAAATACACACGTAATGGCCTAACACTTCAATCTCCCTGCCTGGATATGGACCTAATTATAGAAAGTAAGTAATACAACTAAATACCTTTAAGGCGCCCCTCGCACCCAAACCTAGTCCACTCCTTCAGTGACCCTCCTTTCTGAATCAGCAACCACTCACCTTGACCACTTGCAGTGGAAAGTGATGTTGTAAGATACCTCCCTCTTGACAAAAACCGCGCTAAGCACACTCCTGAGAGGTAACAGAAAACCCATGATGACGTAAAGCAAGTACCTGGAAACCAATTAACCATAAAATACATTCCATAGTATTTACAATAATTGCTCATCATCAACAATACGAATTATCATAAGAAGTGTGAAGTGACCAAAACACTTTAAGTAAAAATATATTAAGCAATTGATTAGGGAACAAATGAAGAATCAAGCTACCAAACTTGTGGTCCATTCTACATCTGCTCACACAACACACCACACCACACACACACACATCACACACACCACACACACACACAACACACCCCACACACACACACACACAACACACACACAACACACACACAGACCACTTTGCTTTTGCTTAATGTTTACCTTAAGCAACTCCACCAAGTCTTGCAAAAAGAATGCAAGACGTGCGTCAGTTGGTACTTGGTAGAAAGAAAGAAGGCTTGGAAATAGCCATGAAGAACTGAGCTTAGGCGGAGGAGTGAATCACTGCTGGCTGGTCTCTATGGTGTCAAAATGAAGCAGTTCCAGGGTTTGGAACCTTCTCGCCTCCCTGCATCCACATACCTCATCATTGGATGGAAACATACCTTGAATATAACATCACATGTGGTGATTATTTCATTAGCATGTAGATGTTTCACTACGTCTGCACCTTGCATAGTTTGAATGTGCTTCATATAATATAAACTTAAGTTTCAATCATGATTACCGTCTAGCCCTTTCCACAACCGGCAAGTTCTAATCCCACAACGATGCCCACAAGAATTGAATGGAAAGACCGAGGACTGGTGATGCGAGTGAAGTCAATCTTCCTTGCTGTGCCCATAAAAAGAAAAAGTGCAATCGCCCTCAAGCACCTAGGTGGAAGGAGGCATAATTTGTACTCGATTTCTTGATGGGGAATGACTTTAACCCGATCCATGCAAAATAACTGATGCAGCTATTAGTGTATATAAAGCTCCTTCACTAGAAAGCATGTAACGAGCAATATTGTAGACCAGACACATTGAGGCACATTAGGCATGAGCTTGACAAAACAATGAAAATAGTGTAAACAGTATGAAAAATCTTTAATAAGGTAATCAAACATGCTCCCTTTTTAACCTTGTCAAACTGTCCACTACTTAATATTCCAATTTCCTTGGGGAACCTCCGTTCCACATGAAAACCACATTAATGCATTAAAGTGTGTGAAGTCCACAGCACCACAACACGCAGCGGCACACCAATACTGCTCACGGCTCTTGCTGTAGAAGCTCAAAAGAACTTCCCAATTCACATTGGCCCATCCATGGAGATGGACATCCATATTCCTCAGGTTCAGTTCCACGCACACTCCTGAGAATGACATGGAAAGATCATAATGGCTCGACTGTCAATATAGTTCAGTGTAATTAACATTCGCCGCACGCATTTCTCAGTTAACATTAAGTTTCTCTCTCCTCACTCACTATCCCCATCTCCCCACCCTCCCGCTCTCCCGTTTCATCCCTCTCGATGCTCTCTATATGAGTACACTATCACAGAGCGAGCAATATTATAAAAACCAATGTTTATTTAAACTATACCTATGCACTGTCACTGAGTATGACAAATAGCTTTGCCTGAGATGCAAAGCTAGAACATCAATGACCACTAGAAGGGCAGTTCAACCACAACATATTTGTTTGTGCCCGCGGATTAAAAAAAACAACAATCAATTTTATTGTCCGTCACAAGTGACAGGGCCTCACACAAACACCATTAAACAGACGAAAAACAACAATGTAAACCAAATGAGAATTGGATTTTCACAAAAACACAAATATATCGGTAATATTAAATATACGCCTATACTTTAATGGAATGGTGCAGTAAATCTCGGGCTGTTGAATGTCCCCAGAAATTGAGAAATCCAGGTAACGTGAATGTACTTGATTCCCAAACCCAATATTTGAACATGGACATCCAGCCTGTCTCTTCGTGCGGTGATTCAGTGTTTCATCGAACATACACACATACCGAGACCCGTTGCTTGGTCGAGAGCAGTTTTGGATGTGAGGTGCTAACCGGTCTCGTATATATGACTGTTTTGTCCTTTCCGCAAGGAAAATGTTTAGCATATGGAAGCAGGAAAACATCAACACAAAAAAGATCGCCAAATCCCGTCTTGGTGTGTTGATGTTTCACACCGTGTGCAAGATCATAACACGCCAAGTTGTTGCTAGCTGGGGGCGCTGGCGCTGGACACCGCAAAACTGAGAGATGCCGGTGTTGTTATTTGGGCTCTCTGCCCGATTTATCGCTTACCGCACTGCATCTGAAATTCGACCGTCTCCATGTGCCGAGTTTGAAATCCCTCTACAAGTATGACCTGGCCTCCTCGATTAGCAACAGGCTAAGCCAGCTTTTAAACGCGGGCTTCCCTGCCCACCAGCGCTGCCTGCACTCCCCATGCGACTGACCGTCGGTGTGGGGAAGGAAAGGATCGACGCGATCCCGACTATGCGCGCCGAACTGACACGAAAATCACTCACTGCACAACTTTAACTCAAAGACGTCCCCTCGAAAAAAAAAAAAAAAACCTGGCCTCGACAATTAAGACCACTGCCACTGAATAACAACCAGCTAAGGAATTTCTAATAAATTAATTACTTTTAAGGCCTTAATTTTAGATACATGAAATTTAAGACTTTAAGACTTTAAGGATCCGCGGATAACCGCCTGTCACTTGGCAATGACATTACCATTGTCTTTAAATGTATATAGTATTATATATATGATCATAGTCCATTTGATTAAAGAGAAAAATCTTCATCAAACTCATTGTCATGGTTCGCACAAGCCCATGTGTATAAGACATGTTTCCAGCAGATTCAGTTGTTAACATTACACATACCTGTAGAGTAAGCTATGGACTAAAAGTGAAAAGAAAAAACCCGAGAAAAGTATACCGTAATAGCACTATACACGAGTGCTACTTAGCACCTCGAGTTTCTAGTAGTTAAAAAACAACTCCAAAAACGATCAAGACATTGGAAACAGTCTACACAGAATAATTGTGCTAAGAGAATAGAACTTAAAGTCCAATTTCAAAGCTGGACTTACAATTTTCGGGCAATATCGCCTAATTTAATCATTAGATCAAAATGGTTGAATTCCGTCGTCTTTTGACCAGTTAAGAGTTAATTTTTTCGTGTTTGACAGAGTAATTTTTATCGCTTGCAAACGGCGGCTTATCTAGCCAGCCTAGCAATCCAATTGTTAGTTGACAAGGTTACTCAAGGCCAAAAAAATACTGAATAGAACAGACGGGTATGATGTCAAATTTAGCTCATTTTAGGAAGCTAAGCAATGTGGACTGATTTAAACAAAACTTCTCAATTAAAATGAAATTAACTTAAAGCAGGTGACTTACATTCTGCATGGCTTCCCACGCGTCCAAAGATTTATATGGCGCCTTTACCGCTTGCTCTTCCTCTAGCCTCCATTGCCAATCTCTACAAGAGACACGAAGAACTGCGCATGTGCAAGAAGAGACCGTGACAAATATCAATGACCCTGCACGCCAAAGTACTTCAGTCCTTATGTGAGGAAGACAGACTTTAAAAAAAAAAATTAAAAATTGATAAAATGGGCTCCAAGAGAACAGTTATTTCCCGCTTTTGATGATGCAAACTCTGCCATCAGAGAGCGACTGCACGCGCAAACGCACACGTTTACGACTGCAAGTCGAATTATCTCTTTGGTAACTTGAAATGAGACCTTGGTACATGAGAAGCTCACGGTAAATCAGCGCAGTGACATAAGATTAAGATATATATCTATGATTCTGATCATATAGTTGTCTCTGTAGCCAAGTTACCGACGTAAAAACAACTGAAGAAAGTGACGATGATAGTCGACATGTCGGTCACTGTCTCAGGATACAGTTCGTCCCATCAGCTGGACGGCCGACACTTTATCAGGTAATGTGTTGAGTGTTGGCTACTGGACTAACATTTTATATCATATTGAATGATTGTATGTGAATGACGTTGAGGTTTTTAGCCACGGTTGACTTTTATCACTTATAGTCGCCGAGGATGTGTGATCGCTCTCCCTTTGATGCTACAATGCTACAATGCTAGACAACGAGATAATTCTGCATCCGGCACGTCAGCACGAGCCTGAATAGTCATAGAATAGCATATTACGTTGGTGCTGGATGCATTGGTATTCAGATGTTTCTATTTCTATTTTATATTTATATTCTCTTAACAGTTTGCCCAGGGCCTGGCGTTAAGGGCAAATTGATATGCTTAGAGATGTGTGGCAGGAGCAGTCGGGACGCTGTCAAGAGTGAGCTACAAATTGAGAAAGTATGCCAGAGGGCAATCAGAGGAGAGAAAGAAGGGAAAGCAGAGAATGGAAGAGGAATGGGAAATTTGTGGATGCTGGACGAAAGCAACTTCTACACAAAAGGAGGGTGTGTGTAAACTGCGATGTCTCCAGCTTCACTAAAACTTGGCTTTGTTTTGCATAGAATGTTGTTAGTCAGAGCTTTGATAAAATGGCAGGGAAAGAAGAACTTATCATTTTAGATCAGTAAGATTAATGAATGAATCAGCGAAGAATTTAATTTATTATTGTGTCCTGGCACACAGTTATGACTTGCTTTAAAAACACTTTGAACTCATCATATTCACATCGGTGTGCGCATACTTTTCTTTTTACATATGACCAAACACAATGGCCAAGCGAAAAAAAAAAAAAAAAAAAAAAATTTTTAACCGTGCAAACAAAATAATCTTTTACTTTTACATGTTCTGAATTTCATTCATTTATGGTCCTTGTTTATATTTTCCTGTCTGTACTACTTAATCAGTATGGAAGGGAAGATTTGGAGCTACCTGGAGGAGAGAAAAATGGGTCTTCGAATGTGGATCAAAGGAAAAGGAGAAGACACCATCCTCAGGCTGGGTGACGAAAAGGTCGGCGCTACTTAATTCCGCTGGTCACAAAAACGTTCCGTCAAGGGACACAGTTCTCACGGTCACGGACAGTGGCGGTCTACATGACGCACTGGCACAAGAGTGGCTAGTGTATTTTCTGTACCACAGCCAGTCATTCGTCACCAGTGCACAGGAGCCCATACCCAAAATAGAGCGGGCTTGGTCAGCCTACAATCCAATGTGTGGAGTGTCGGGAAACCGCACAGAGAGGACTACTAAGGCCATCTTCATTTATTCGGAGTGACTCATGGTTGGCGATGACCACAAGACGTCCCTGGGCAGATTGCTGTTCATATTGACATTCGCCACGAACTCCCTTCAATAACTTTCTTGAGTTTTGTTGAATGTAGACAGTTTTTTTTTGTGGTTTTGTTCAGTGTTCATTGTTCCTGAGAAATGCCTTGTAAAAGTGGCAGCCTATTTTTGTTCTCATTTCTTAATGCCTTTTTGTGTTCTGTTTTAGTTGTTAATATTTCTGTATTACCTTGTTATTATATGTTTATAAATGTTAATAAAGTGGCATATAGATCCCTCATGTCATCAACAGTGGTTTCGGGTGTTTATTACTAACCCTAACGGGCTACTGGAAACGAATGATTCAAAAGGCTTCGCTACTGGTAAACGAAATGGTAGACGCAGGAACATACTGGTGACCGAATGGTTATTCGCGAAAGAGTAAGAAACCAGATGATGCATTACTTTACATGAAGGTACACAAAAAAAGCTTCACTACTGGTAAAACGAATGGTTGAAAAAGCTTAACTAACTGTGTGAGGAATGCGTTCAAAAAGCGTTACTACTGGTGAACAATGCAATGTTTCGCGGAATGAGTAACAACTCATCATCAAGCAGATCCAGCTACCACCAGTCGATTCAGTGTGGGACCCACATCCATCGCGCGTACAGCGGCGGTTGTAAGCGTGCCCTAGCAGCGGTGGACTATTGCTTTTAAGCTTCGCATTACTGATGCCACTTATAAACCTTTTGTGAATATTAATGTATGTACTGTTGTGTAGTATTGTTGAATATCTTTTATTTAAATATGACAATCATCCGTCTGTTGTCCTGTTAATTTAATTACTTAATTGTGAAATCCCAGGAAAATTCAGTTGCTTTCATAATCATTGGTCAGTTGCTAATTAACAGAGATTGATGAATTAATACAGTATCCCCTAGTCTGTTAATACAGTATCCCCTAGTCTGTTTACCAGTAACTCCTCAGTAGTTACTGAGTAACTCACTTAGGGCCCTGTTAGGGCCCTGTCAGGGCCCCCTGGTCGTTCATCATTCGTTACTCATTCGTTCCTCAGTAACTACCCACGTTTTTGCGTACCTTATTGTAAAGTGTTACCAAATATATTATATATATATACAATTATTTCGTTGTAATATTCTATCTATAAGTAGACCACAACTTTTATTCAATTATCGTTACAACAAGATCTGTATCTGACCATTGAAAATCCACTTCCACCAATGAAGAAGTGGATTAACCAACCAAGTTCAGGTATAACCAGACAATATAACAAATATTTATAACATATAAACTAGGCTATAGTACAGTCATATCCATTACATTTGGTTATAAGGGCAAAATTCCCGGTTTATAAATGTTACCCTCTGCTGGCCCACAACTAGATCGTCGCGTCCCTAGCAACCTGACGTTGTTGAAGCATGCTAGGGAGACCTATAAAACTAACTATTAAACTAAAGATCAGACACATTCACTGACTGAAGATTTATGCAAGTTAAAAAGTATTATTTTCTCCGCTAGAAGATGTTATTAGAACACGTTTTATGGTGAATCTGTCCTAAAATATTGGAGATATATATATATATATATATTATTATATATATTGTGGCACCCCGGGCCCCAACAGGAGAGCCCGGGGACTAGTGGTGGAGGGTGTGTACCGCCGTCACCCACCAGCCGGCAGCAGAGAGCCCCACACCCCTCCCCCCAATCAGCGCGATCGGGAACAGCTGACCGGAGAGAGGGAAAGGACGAGGGTTGGGCTCAAAAGGAGCCCCAGACGGGACAACCGGAACCGAGTGACACCGTGGAAAGCAACCGCCTTCACGAGAGAGACACGACCGACGAAACAGACGACGACGACACGAGGCTCTCGGCGAGTTACGCCTAGATGTCCGCTAACGCAGCACGTGCTCGACCATTCCTTCCTGTTCTGCAAATAAACGCCGCCTACGGCTGTATAATATCCTCTATTAAGCGGATAAATTCCTGCCGCTGAGCACCAGACAGGGGGGGGGGCCGGGTTGCCACATATGGTGGAGAATACAGGCAATCTGAACCCACCAATCAATCACGGTAAGGACACGGCTCACCCCAACATGCAGACCGGATGGGAGCAGCGGCGCCCAGCAACAATTCCAGCGCAGGCGCAGGCGGTCGCCGCGCAGAGGGAGACCGCGGAGAACCTGGCACTACTCCGCGAGGTCGTGATGCAACTCGCCCAGCAGACCGCTGCGACCACCGCCGCGGCCAACGCTGCGACCGCCGCCGCGACCGCAGCCGCCCCCGCCGTCCCGACCGTCGCGCCGACCAGCCGGCTCACCAAACTAGGCCCCGGGGACGACGTAGAGGCGTACCTCGAGGTTTTTGAGCGGACCGCCCAGGGAGAAAGCTGGCCCGAGGCCCAGTGGGCCCACATCCTGACCCCGTTCCTCACCGGACCCGCCCAGCAGGCGAGCCAGGACCTGCCGGTCGAGACCGCCCGAACGGTACCCGGCTGGCTCATTAACACAGGCGATCTTAGCCACTACGGGCACACCAACCTCCCCGGCCCGCGCGCAAGCGTGTCAAGGAATCTGGGGCTCGGACTGTCGGGGCCGCCGTCCGACGGTCGGGCCCCGTGCGGACGCAGATAGCCCAGGTCACCCGGCTAGTGAAGCGGTGGTTGACGACGGGGGAAGGGCCCAGCCCTATTGATCGGGTGATCATCGACCTCGTGCTCCGCCGCCTCCCGCAGGACGCCCGACGGATGATGGCCCACCACCACCCCGACACCGTCGATGACCTGGTCAACCGGCTCGAGAACTGGCAGGTGGCCCAACCGAGCGTCGGAGCCGGGACCGCCCCCCGACGCGCGGAGGCCCGCCGGGACCCGCGGGGAAACCGCAGCCGGCCGGGCCCCAGACATCCCCCCGACCCCCACTGCCTGGACCCAGGAGAGCGTGAGTGCGAGGCGGTGTTACCGGCTGCGGACACCCGGCCACCTCGTCCGCGACTTGCCCGACAAAACCGGGGACGTGCCGATGCCCGTCGGCCTACGCACAGACGGCGGGATGGGCCGACCGTGCGGACTGGCGGACCTGTTTGGACGCACGGCGGACGATCCCCGTCCGGACAAAGTCCGACCCTGGGGCCGGCGCGGGTGATGAAACCAGGACCGCAGGGCCTCGTGGGACACCGCAGCGTGGTCAAACCCCTCCCTCCGTCCCCGATTTGCGGGCGGGAAGGGGGAGTGCCCAATGGAGGTAGCCTGCGTGCACGCGACCACCCGGACATACGAGACCTGCCACGTCGTCATCCGGCACCCCGTACGGGGTTGTCACGACGCACGGCGGGGATCGTACCCCACCTCGCCGGTCCCGCTGCTGATAGGGAGCGGTTGACTGTCCGTGATTTCTCCACCGGTTGTAGGGACCAGCGCCCGCGAGCGCGGGACAGCGGAGCAGGAACACCCCGCCGCGGGACCGGGGGCGAGGCACGTCAGGCCTGCGCGGCCACCAGGGCTCCCACCATCCCCCGGTAGGGCAGACGGAGGAGGACCAGGACTCCGCGGGGAACACGGACACTCTCCCACCGGGCCTTACCCCGATTCGCCGCGACGGTGAGACCCGACCCGGACCCAACGCCGCGACCACCCACACCCCGAAAACCCTCTCGGCCTCCGACGGTCCGGGGACGCTGGAGAGCTCCCCCATTACTGAGCTCTCGCGACTTCTCGCCAGGACGGGGCGGAAGATAATCTTCAAACACGCCCCGGCCGAGGTGTGCTCGCCACGCCCAGCCTCAGACCGAGGCGTCTCAAGGCGACGCGTGGAGCCAGGTCCGAGGCCCACGAGGGCAAGCCCCAGGATTCGCGTGAGTCACACAACCGCACCCACACTTCACGCACTAGAGGGGGGGCGGTCCATGATACAGTACACCGTCTTCCCCTTCGGCGTCACGCGAGGCCCCCGCTACGTTCCAGAGAGATGAATGGACCAGCTCTCCGGGCCCCTCACCGGGGGTACGCCGCCCCGCCCTCACATTGACGAGATCATTATCCACAGTGATAGCTGGGACATCAATTCTCCGACACGCTGCGGGCCCGTGCTGGCGGGGAGTGCGGAGGCCGGCCTCACCACCAACCAGCCAAATGCCGCCTCGGGCTGGAGGAGACGGCCTACCTGGGTGGTACCAGGGTAGGGGCGTGGAGGCACGTCGGCCACGGGAGAGGCAAGGTGGCTGCCATCCGGACTGGCCCGCCCCACCACCAAAAAAAAACCAGGTTTGAAGTCGTTCTTTAGGGCTGGTGAGCGTACTACCATAGGTGCGCTTTTCATACCCGCTTTCGCACACTGGCCAGCCCGCTCAACGACCTTGACCCGGGAAGGCCTGCCCGACCGGATTTTAGGTTCGTCCCCAGGCAGCGGAGAAGGCCTTTCGGCGACGCTCGAAGAAGCCAGTTTCTGCT
>OLKM01007632.1:0-11256 GCA_900291075.1 Melanogrammus aeglefinus | reverse complement strand
TTGAAACCTGAAAGCAAAGTTATCATAAACCCTCAAAATGTTCACCTCCGCTATCCCCACAATTCAGTCGCTGCGCTTTTCACAATCAGAAGCTTGAAATGGCCTCCTTGGCTCCACCAGCTGACTAACTACAGTCGCCGTGGCTGAAAAGGACCACGTTCCATTGTCTTTGACAAGTATGAACATTTATGTTGAGCCCTCGTCTGTCTCGTGAATGAGCGCAGTGTTCTTACCGTCCCAGTATAGCGGTCCAAAACCAAAGAGACCTGGTGTCCACTCACCCTTCCTTAGTGAGAATAACAGCCAGCCCGTTGATCCTATTATTCAGCATCGTAGGCTCTGCACAATTAGTCACCCAGGTTGCCTGCAAGAACATTGCGAGGAACCTCCTCTACTCCCTCAGCAGAACCGTTAGAGCTGACCGGATGTAAGATAACTTGGAGGTTGTCGTTCTGGTCCAGAAGAGAGACACGTTCACGCGAAACGTTACCTGCTTAAAGACGACTTTCCAGAGTCTGTTGCTACAACGTGGAATCTGAACGTTTTAAACTTCTCAAAATCAAAACTCTTTAAAGCCGAGATATCTCCGTTTACATGGTTAATGTTGAGAAAGGAGATAACAGAATGTCTTCCGCCCCTAAAAGATATGGTGGAGGAGATAAGTGCGTTATTTCCCGCGCGTTCGTCCGTGATCAAGTT
This sequence comes from Melanogrammus aeglefinus, assembly GCA_900291075.1. Classification (NCBI taxonomy): domain Eukaryota; kingdom Metazoa; phylum Chordata; class Actinopteri; order Gadiformes; family Gadidae; genus Melanogrammus; species Melanogrammus aeglefinus. The sequence goes on along the minus strand of OLKM01007632.1, from coordinate 10,557 downwards.
ACGCCCTGCACTTTGTAATATGGAGTCTCAGGGGAAATTTTGTTCTCATAAGATAGAAAGGTATAGGGACTCAGAAGAAACTGGGGGCTGTTGTCGTTCACATCTGATATTTCGATCCGGATAGTCTTTTCAGATGACAAGGATGGCTCACCTGCGTCTTTGGCAAATATAATAAGATCGTATTGTGATTTTTTTTCGCGATCTATCTGGGTTTTCGTTACTACAGAATACATATTATTTTTTGAAGATGGAGTCAGTGTAAATGGAACATCATGTTTTATAGAACACATTACTTTGCCATTTACACCTGAGTCTAGGTCTTTTACTGTGATTAATGCCACTGTTGTTCCATGTTTAGAATCTTCTGGAAGGGCTTTGGAAAAAGACGTCACTTCTATCTCGGGTGCATTGTCGTTAAGGTCAATTATATTAATAATGACACTTTTGTCGGTTGTCATTACATTTACCCCTTTGTCTGATGCTTGGATATCAATGTCATATCTGTTACGCTCTTCAAAATCGAGAATTCCCGAAATGGTTATTTGTCCTGTCAATGAATTCAGACTAAAATATTCACGTACATCTCCATCGACATCATTACCAAATGTGTATACAACTTCTGCATTAACACCATTGTCCAGGTCTGTTGTATTAACTTGTATAATAGTAGTACCTATCGGGGTATTTTCATTTAGTTGTAAGGAATATGCTTCTTTCGTAAACACAGGTGGGTTATCATTGACATCAGATACATCAATATTTATATTCATGACACCTGTCTTTGGAGGTTTACCTCCATCAATTGCTGTTAGAAGTAGGGCATAGTTTTTAACTGATTCTCTATCCAGCTGCTTTTGGAGAATTAAAATCGGCGTTTTGCGGTTCTCACCGCGGTCTTTTACCTCTAAACGAAAATGTTCATTCTGGCTTATTTTATACTGTTGCACGGATAATAATCCACTGTCGGCGTCACGTGCAGCTTGCAACTGAAATCGTGTTCCCGGTAAAGCAGATTCAGAAATATCTATCAACTTCTCTTTTTCAGGAAAGCCGGGAGCGTGGTCGTTTACATCCAAAACCTCCACTGCTATATAGTGGATCTCAAGCGGATTCTCCAAGACGGTTTTCAATTCGATCAAACACAACTTGATACGTTCACATAGATCCTCTCTGTCAATTTTCCGGGAGACATACAATATGCCATCGTCCGGATTCAAATGGAACGGAGAATCTGTGGATCCAGAGACGATGCGATATCCTCTGCCCTTCAGTGTGTGTACATCGAGCCCTAAATCCTTAGCTATATTTCCAACAAGCGTCCCTTCTTTTACCTCTTCGGCTATAGAATATTTAATATCTGTTGAAGCAACGTTTCGAAGAGCGAACGTGGAGAGCATAAAGATGACCCATCGCCATTCCTCCCTCCACGGCTGCGGTGCTCTTTGTTCCATTGTGAGCGAAACCAGAAAATTAAAATCCCGCCAAAATGTATTGTACAATCACAAATAGGTCAACATGGTCTTTGACAAAATCCTTTTTAATTCCAAAAAGGAATAGAGATTCTATGGAGACTAGGTTTTGCTTGCGTGCCGAAAGCAAAGATCGTGTGACTGCAAGGAATATCCAACCATCAAAGGGTGGGACTATTGGCTGCTGGGAACAGCTACACGAAACACTATCTGCTTGTAATATACTGCCACCCGCTGATAGTATTTGTTATTGCACTACCAATGCACGGATAGACGTAGCCTACTTGGTAGAGGGGCAGCGAGTACAAAATTGAATTAATTGAAAGCATGAGAAGCGAAATACAACGCAATATGGTCCATGTTCAAATGGAGGACAGTAATCTGGATAGAGAAAGAATATCCAACATTTTGCGGCACAACATCAAACACAATTTAAATACTTTCAAATCCCTACATTCGTATAGCCAATATTTGATTCATCTTACCTCTGCAGAGGTGCTCCTCCTTAAAAAGCTATGTTGTCCACAGCTATCGTGTAATTACAATGTAGCAGTAACCAGGGAAAGCTGCTCCTTCACTGATATTGTAAACGAAATGGGTTATGGAGGCGGGCTTACAGACAGAGTAGTGGTCGTTCACAAAAGGATATTTTCTAAATATATACCGACACCAAGCGATTCAGAGAAACGTTGCCAGCATCTTCTAAAGTGGAAATATGTAAAGGCCTACTTTAACTGTCTGGTTAGAGACACTCGAGACATACGAACAACAAGAAAATCTCAAATATAAAAACTTTTTGGTGACAAGAAAAATGATGTGTGACAATAAGAGATATTCTTTCAAAACGAATGTGTTTGTCAAAAACGCCACGCAAAGAACGTTTAATGTGTAATTTGATAACCCTATCAAATATGCGGAAAAAGGCTTGTTTTCGTTTGACCTGATGTAATGTTGTCAAGAAAAAAGCCAAAAATATCTAACGATTTAATGTTTCATAGTTCTTACCTCTGCAGATGTACTCGTCAGGGACCACTAGAGTGTTCCCATTGCTCCCCGGGACTATAGTAGATCCTATACTCATCTGGGTCCAACTAACATGTTAGCGGTTTCTCTCCAGATCCTGTACTGGGATGCTGTGACACAGAGATGTTCCATCGTAGTTTGTTTCAGGTAAATATTTGGAGGATACGTCGCGTGGTTTTAGAGCACTGCATTGCATCAGCACAATAATACTGATGAAGAAAAGAGTTGATACTGAAGCCAGCAGAGTTATCATTAAATAAAAAGTAAACGCCACTATCCCCAATGTCCGGTCGCTGCACCTTTTCAACATCAGAAGCTGAAATGGCCTCTTTGGGCCTCCACCAGCTTGACAACCACAGTGGCTGTTGCTGAGAGTGACACATTCCCATTGTCTTTGACCAGTATGACCAGTTTATGTTGAGCCTCGTCTGTCTCTATGAATGAGCGCAGTGTTCTTATCCGTCCAGTATGGCGGTCCAGACCAAAGAGACTGTGGTCACTCACTTCCTGTAGTGAGAATAACAGCCAGCCGTTGTATTCCTATAATCAGCATCGTAGGCTCTTCACTTTAGTCACCAGGTGGACCCGCGTGGGATGTTACGGGGAACCTCCTCCACCCCTTCTGCAGAGCCATTAGCGTTTACAGGATTACAGGATAACTGGGTGTGTTGTCGTTTTGATCCAAACGAACACGTTAAATGCTGACATTTCTGCTTAAAGAGTGTGAGCCAGAATCGGTGGCCACGACTTAGTAAATCTATGTCATCAAGTTCAATGTATCGTTCTCTATATGTCTCAAAGTCGATGCCTTAAGCGCTAAAATGTCACCACTTTCTGGGATAATGTTCAGAAACGATGCTATCTTACTTTCTCTCGCCTCCGTCTCTCAGGATTTGATAGGAAAATGAGAGCATTTATTCGCCCTTCATCACGATCCGAGGCCTTCACCGAGAAAAAACAGAACCACCCGCCAGGCGTTATTTTCTCAGTAATATAAAAAGTTGTACGGGCTGAGTGAAAATTCCGGATAATTATCATTCACGTCAGACACTAGAACGCTTATGGTCTTTTCAGACGACACAAAGATGGTACACCCTGTGTCTCTCGCTACGACTGCGTGTGACGTGATATCGAGACCTTTGTTCTCTGTCCAGAGTTGGTCTTTGTGACTAGGGCGTACATATTGTCCTGTAGAGACGCAGACATGGTGACGGGGCGTCCTCCGTGATGCTGCAGGATCACTTCCCCGTTCCGTATCACTCCCGATGTCCAGGTCACCCACGCTGATAAGAGCCACCGATCGTTCCGATGCGTCTGCGTCGCTGGTCTCCGAAACGGTGCTAGAGATGAGGTATGACGTCACTTCTATTTCTGGTGCGTTGTCATTAACGTCGATTATGGTTATTATTACACACTTTTGTCAGCGCTTAAAGGAGCTGGCCCCCTTGTCAGATGCCTGAATATTCAATCTCATAAATCTTGCTTTTCTCAAAGTCTATTAGACCTACTACTTGTATTTCGCCTGTAAGTGAATCCACAATGAAATGTTCCGTCAATTTTTCGTCGACTTCGTAGCCGAATGAATACCGCACTTCAGCATTCCCATCTCCTTTTAAATCAGTGGCATTTACCTGGATCACTATCGTTCCAATAGAAACATTTTTGATAAGTGTGGTAGAATAAACTTCTTTTTGAAATACAGGAGAGTTAACATTTACACACAGCACATCAACATTGATTTCTATAGCGCCTGATTTAAGCCGGTTTTTCCTCCATCAAAACGCAGTCAACATAAGACCGCTGTATTTGGCAACACACTTTCTCTGTCTTAACTGCTTTTGCAGAACTAAAAAGGGCACTTTGCGGTCTTCGCCTCTATCCTTGACTTCCACTCGGAAGTGTTCGTTGTGGCTGAGTTTATACCCTTGAACCGAAAAACGGTCCTCCGTCGGGGTTCTCGTGCCACTTTGGAGCTGTAATCTTGCTCCCGGGAGCGCAGACTCAGAAATCTCAAGTTTTTTCTCTCTTTTTCGAGAAAACTCGGAGAGAGTGATCATTTTACATCGGAGTATTTCCACGGACACATAATGGATCTCCAAAGGATTTTCAAGTACGGTTTTCAGTTTGATCAAACAATGATTGATTCGTTCACACACCTCCTCTCTGTCGAATGTCCTGATCACATACAATATTCCATTATTTGTATTGACCTGAAAAAGGGGGTCGGTTTGTTCCCACCACAATACGATATCCTCTGGTATTCAACATGCTCTTATCCAGGCCCCAGATCCTTCGCTATATTCCCAACGGACCGTTCTCCCTCGTCCCATCCTCCTCATACACAGAATAGCAGATCTGTGCTTAAAGCCCCACTCCTCAAAAGGTTCAGCACAGCGAGCAATACAAGCCACCACCATCGCTGTCTCCACACCTCGGTGTCCTCTTTGTTCCATGGTTGTAGCCTCCTACTAAATACAAAGATGGGTCCTTCTATAAACGGCCTAAAAATGATTTGTAGAAAATATGCACTGTGTCAAATCCGTGTAGTCGAAAAGTATGTCCTTCCCATCACGATTACTATGATAGAAAAAACGTCTTATAAAACGTCTTTTTCCACCGTTGACTAACACGTAGAACTGAGGACAGAACTTGCTATTCGGGGGCGGACCTAAAGGTCGGTGACGAAACAGAACTCAGAGGGACGCCTTCGACACACAAATGTACACTACTGACACCAAACGTCAGGATAGGATAACTGTCCTTCTCTTATGATAAACATTTTGTTTATTTTCAAAATAACAAGACTATTTCAAGGCTTATATTAGGTAAGTAGTTTTATTGTATAATTATTTTAATAATAACAATAATAATAAATATATTGCAAACTATAATTGAATTATTAATAATAAGAATCAAACCAAATAATCATGATAATAATAGCATATAATAATGATAATAGCAAAAATGACATAATGCAAATTTTTATTATTGCTTTTATTATTATGAGTTATTATTTGTGGGTAGGCCTATTCTTAGTGTTCTTATGTGAGGCCATTATCAGTATCGTTGCTATTAATTTTCGTTATCTCGTCAGAACGTTATGAAATGCCATGGCCTAAACCAAGGCAGTATGCAGTTTCAGCACCACGGACAGCTCAAATGACCAACATCTAAGTTTGACTGAAAATCCATACTTTTCAAATTGTACAAACACCGCGCGTAGACACTATACGTATATTGTGTTGGGTGAATAAAATCTTTGAAAAAGGAATAAGCAATGAGAACTTTTGAAGCACCATGGTCAGTTTCTAGCACATCTAAGCCTTCCGGAGAGTTTCATGTATTTTTACTTTAGTTAATGTCAGTGCAATATCATGCCGTCAAAAATAGTAATCCGAATACTGGCCTTACCTCTGTAGATGTACTCCTCCTGTCAGGGACCACTAGAGTGTTCCCATTGCTCCCCGGGACTATAGTAGATCCTATACTCATTCTGGGTCCAACTAACATGTAGCGTTTCTCTCCAGATCTGTACTGGATGCTGTGACAAAGAGTTCCATCGTAGTTTGTTTCAGGTAAATATTTGGAGGATACGTCCGTGGTTTTAGAGCACTGCATTGCATCAGCACAATAATACTGATGAAGAAAAGAGTTGATACTGAAGCCAGAGTTATCATTAAATAAAAAGTAACGCCACTATCCCCAATGTCCGTCGCTGCACTTTTCACATCAGAAGCTGAAATGGCCTCTTTGGGCTCCACCAGCTTGACAACTACAGTCGCTGTTGCTGAGAGTGACACATTCCCATTGTCTTTGACCAGTATGACCAGTTTATGTTGAGCCTCGTCTGTCTCTATGAATGAGCGCAGTGTTCTTATCCGTCCAGTATAGCGGTCCAGACCAAAGAGACTGTGGTCACTCACTTCCTGTAGTGAGAATAACAGCCAGCCGTTGTATCCTATATCAGCATCGTAGGCTCTCACTTTAGTCACCAGGTGACCCGCGTGGATGTTACGGGGAACCTCCTCCACACCTTCTGCAGAGCCATTAGCGTTTACAGGATACAGGATAACTAGGGTGTTGTCGTTTTGATCCAAAACGAACACGTTAATGCTGACATTTCTGCTTAAGGAGTGTGAGCCAGAATCGGTGCCCACGACTTTAAAGTTAAATGTTTTCAATGTCTCAAAGTCGATGCTCTTTAGCGCTAAAATGTCACCACTTTCTGGGATAATGTTCAGAAACGATGCTATCTTACTTCGCTCGCCTCCGTCTCTCAGGATTTGATAGGAAATGAGAGCATTATCGCCTTCATCACGATCCGAGGCCTTCACCGAGAAAACAGAACCACCCGCAGCGTTATTTTCAGTAATATAAAAGTTGTACGGGCTGAGTGAAAATTCCGGATAATTATCATTCACGTCAGACACTAGAACGCTTATGGTCTTTTCAGACGACAAAGATGGAACACCTGTGTCTCTCGCTACGACTGTGACGTGATATCGAGACCTTTGTTCTCTGTCCAGCTTGGTCTTTGTTACTAGGGCGTACATATTGTCCTGTAGAGACGCAGACATGGTGAACGGGGCGTCCTCCGTGATGCTGCAGATCACTTTCCCGTTCACTCCCGAGTCCAGGTCACCCACGCTGATAAGAGCCACCGTGGTTCCGATGCGTGCGTCCTCCGGAACGGTGCTAGAAAATGACGTCACTTCTATTTCTGGTGCGTTGTCATTAACGTCGATTATGGTTATTATTACACTTTTGTCAGCGCTTAAAGGAGCTGGCCCCTTGTCAGATGCCTGAATTTCAATCTCATAAATCTTGCTTTTCTCAAAGTCTATTAGACCTACTACTTGTATTTCGCCTAAGTGAATCCACAATGAAATGTTCCGTCAATTTTTCGTCGACTTCGTAGCCGAATGAATACCGCACTTCAGCATTCCCATCTCCTTTTAAATCAGTGGCATTTACCTGGATCACTATCGTTCCAATAGAAACATTAATGATAAGTGTGGTAGAATAAACTTCTTTTTGAAATACAGGAGAGTTAACATTTACACACAGCACATCAACATTGATTTCTATAGCGCCTGATTTAGCCGGTTTTCCTCCATCAAACGCAGTCAACATAAGCCTGTATTTCGCAACACTTTCTCTGTCTAACTGCTTTTGCAGAACTAAAAAGGGCACTTTGCGGTCTTCGCCTCTATCCTTTGACTTCCACTCGGAAGTGTTCGTTGTGGCTGAGTTATATACCTTGAACCGAAAACGGTCCTCCTCCGTCGGGGTCTCGTGCCGCTTGGAGCTTGTAATCTTGCTCCCGGGAGCGCAGGACTCAGAAATCTCAAGGTTTTTCTCTTTTTCGAGAAAACTCGGAGAGTGATCATTTACATCGAGTATTTCCACGGACAAATAATGGATCTCCAAAGGATTTTCAAGTACGGTTTTCAGTTTGATCAAACAATGATTGATTCGTTCACACACCTCCTCTCTGTCGAATGTCCTGATCACATACAATATTCCATTATTTGTATTGACCTGAAAAAGGGGGTCGTTTGTTCCCACCACAATACGATATCCTCTGGTATTCAACATGCTCTTATCCAGGCCCAGATCCTTCGCTATATTCCCAACGACCGTTCCCTCGTCCATCTCCTCATACACAGAATAGCAGATCTGTGCTAAAGCCCCACTCCTCAAAAGGTTCAGCACAGCGAGCAATACAAGCCACCACCATCGCTGTCTCCACGCCTCGTGTCCTCTTTGTTCCATGGTTGTAGCCTACTAAATACAAAGATGGGTCCTTCTATAAACGGCCTAAAAATGATTTGTAGAAAATATGCACTGTGTCAAATCCGTGGTAGTCGAAAGTATGTCCTTCCCATCACGATTACTATGATAGAAAAACGTCTTAAAACGTCTTTTTCCACCGTTGACTAACACGTAGAACTGAGGACAGAACTGCTATTCGGGGGCGGACCTAAAGGTCGGTGACGAAACAGAACTCAGAGGGACGCCTCGACACACAAATGTACACTACTGACACCAAACGTCAGGATAGGATAACTGTCCTTCTCTTATGATAAACATTTTGTTATTTTCAAAATAACAAGACTATTTCAAGGCTTATATTAGGTAAGTAGTTTTATTGTATAATTATTTTAATAATAACAATAATAATAAATATATTGCAAACTATAATTGAATTATTAATAATAAGAATCAAACCAATAATCATGATAATAATAGCATAAATAATGATAATAGCAAAAATGACATAATGCAAATTTTTATTATTGCTTTTATTATTATGAGTTATTATTTGTGGTAGGCCTATTCTTAGTGTTCTTATGTGAGGCCATTATCAGTATCGTTGCTATTAATTTTCGTTATCTCGTCAGAACGTTATGAAATGCCATACCTAAACCAAGGCAGTATGCAGTTTCAGCACCACGGACAGCTCAAATGACCAACATCTAAGTTTGACTGAAAATCCATACTTTCAAATTGTACAAACACCCGCGTAGACACTATACGTATATTGTGTTGGGTGAATAAAATCTTTCAAAAAGGAATAAGCAATGAGAACTTTTGAAGCACCATGGTCAGTTCTAGCACATCTAAGCCTTCCGGAGAGTTTCATGTATTTTACTTTAGTTAATGTCAGTGCAATATCATGCCGTCAAAAATAGTAATCCGAATACTGGCCTTACCTCTGTAGATGTACTCCTCCTGTCAGGGACCACTAGAGTGTTCCCATTGCTCCCCGGGACTATAGTAGATCCTATACTCATTCTGGGTCCAACTAACATGTAGCGTTTCTCTCCAGATCTGTACTGGATGCTGTGACACAGAGTTCCGTCATAGTTGGTTTCTGGTAAATACTTGGAGGATACTTCCGTGGTTTTAGAGCACTGCATTGCAATCAGCACAATAATACTAATGAGAAAAAGAGTTGATACTGAAGCCAGAGTTATCATTAAATAAAATGTTACGCCACTATCCCAATGTCAGTTCGCTGCACTCTTTTCACATCAGAAGCTGAAATGGCCTCTTTGGGCTCCACCAGCTTGACAACCACAGTGGCTGTTGCTGAGAGTGACACGTTTCCATTGTCTTTGACCAGTATGACCAGTTTATGTTGAGCCTCGTCGGTCTCTGTAATGAGGCGCAGTGTTCTTATCCGTCCAGTATAGCGGTCCAAACCAAAGAGACTGTGGTCACTCACTTCCTGTAGTGAGAATAACAGCCAGCCGTTGTATCCTATATCAGCATCGTAGGCTCTCACTTTAGTCACCAGGTGGCCTGCGGGGAACATGCGAGGAAACCTCCTCTACTCCTTCAGCAGAACCGTTAGAGCTGACCGGATGTAAGATAACCGGAGGGTTGTCGTTCTGGTCCAGAAGAAACACGTTCACTGAAACGTTACTGCTTAAAGACGGACTTCCTGAATCTGTTGCAACAACGTGGAATCTAAATGTTTTTAATTTTTCATAGTCAAAACTCTTTAAAGCCGAGATATATCCATTCACAGGGTTAATGTTTAAAAAGGAATATAAGAGATTGTCTCCGCCCCTAAAGATATGGTAGGAAATAAGCGCATTATTCCCTTCGTCCTGATCAATCGCCTGCACTTTGAATATGGAGTCTCTCCAGGAGAATTGTTCTCCAATAAGATAGAAAGTATAGGGCTCAGAAGAACGTGGGCTGCTGTGTCGTCTCATCATCTGATATATCGATCCGGATAGTCTTTTCAGAGGACAAGGATGGCTCACCTGCGTCTTAGCGATGATTGTAACATCATATTGAGATTGTTTCTCTCGATCTAAAGGGGTTTTGGTTACTACAGAGAACATGTTATTCTGAACAGATTGAGTAAGTTTAAACGGAACATCTTGGTTAATAAAACATAGCACCTTTCCGTTGATACCCGGGAGTCTGAGTCCTTTACTGTAATGACAGCCACGGTTGTCCCTGACTTAGAATTTTCTGGTAGGGTTTTTGAAAAAGAGGTCACTTCTATCTCGGGTGCATTGTCATTGACGTCAATGATATAATAATC
>OLKM01007631.1:0-11257 GCA_900291075.1 Melanogrammus aeglefinus | reverse complement strand
TCATCCTTCCATCACAAAACACACTTTGTCTATTCCTCACTGCACGTTTCCCTCTTCCTCCCACCTCTCATTCGCTCTTATTCGCTCATCTCTCTCTCTCTCTCCTTCTTTTCATCATCTCAACAGACGCCCCTCTCTTTTCCTCTCCAACCTCACTTTCTCTTGGCCTCCCTTTTGTCATTTGTTCCCAGACGCCCCCCTTTTCCCCTGCTGTTGTGTTTTGGTAAATCAAAACAGTTTCTTGTCACAGTGCAGGAGTTCTATCAACTTCATTCACAACTCCCATCCATCCATCCTAGATGTAAGAGCCACTCCGTCTCTCGCTCATCTTGTCCATCAGTCCTAATACTGTGTTTGTTTCTTGCTTTGCTCATAGTAATTGTTGTGGAGTGCATTGAATTTGTTTCACAGGTCTTATTAGCTTTAATCCCTCCACCTCTCTGCAGTGTACCTCTTATTAATCTATTTTTCTATTTCCAAATCATTTATCTGCATTATTTTTCAGTTCATCCATGAATTAATTTATTATCCATGTTGTTTGTCTTTTATCTAATTGTCCCTTTAAATTACTAAATCATCCACCTCTCCACTACAATTTAAACCCAAAGTGAAAATAAGAACGCTGAAAAAATGCTGAGTGGGCAGCGCTGTCGTCTCCTGCTGGTCTGACGGCACCTCGTCTCCCTGCAGAGCTACTCTGTCTGTCTGCGTTGGGCTGGTTTGGACCTTACTTTGAGCCTTGAGGTAGTTTTGTTACTGAAAGCTGAAGCCACAACCATTCCTCAGTCCACTTTGCTGTGACAATGGCTTCAGGGCTGTTTGTATGCAGGCTCTCTATTAGATCCAGTCACGTAAGGTTTCTGGTTTTATATAATTGATCCAAAGGCTCAGGGAAGGCTGAGCACTAAGGCCTTTGCTGTCATGTGTCTCTTCTCGGTTTGGTTTGGAGTGTTTTTGAGCAGACAAACGCGGTGATAATAGACTGGGAGAAGCAGGCACAATCACTGCTGTAATTCCCAACCGGTGATCATACTGCTACCTGTGTACTGCTCAGACTGCTATCATACCGTAGAATGAGTTAACAGATGGACACACACACACACACACGCACGCACGCACGCACGCACGCACGCACACACAAACAACACCACAACACACACACACACACCACACACACCACACACCACACACACACACACAACACGCGCGCGGCGGCCGGCGCGCCACACACACACAACACACACACACACACACACACACACACACAACACAACAGCCACACGACAGCACAACACACACACACACACACACAAACACCTGAGTGTGTATCCACCAAATATGTCACATGCTCAGTTCCTTAGTTCTGACTAAAGACAGATGACATGTGATGCTCCATTTGCTTGATCCCTGTACAGGGGTAACCAACACAAACTCAAGTGTTATGCTACGATGAAAAGCATGGACACATACTGTACAGTTCACAGACCTGTACAGTCAATCCCGCACATATGGGAGTCACTAAAGGCTTGCAGCGTCAGACGGAGGTAATGCCCCATGTATTAGCAGTATTACCGTAGCTGGTGTGTCGTACCGTAGTAATACCGTGGGATTGAGATTTGGCCTTGAAATGTGCAGGCTGAGAAAGGAAAGCAGCCAAGTCTCATGATTACCTAATTTAGTAGCTCTTAAAACTCCAGCTCTCTATCTGTTCTCAGGCAAATAATTATGATTTACCAGGTGTGTTGTTTCGTCCCCTGGTGTATTTCCTCCAGTCGTCCACTGGGTGGTGCTGTTAGGAGGTAATGGTGACAAATGGACGGGCCTGCTTGCCTCCAACTGACAATACAAAAGTCCCGCTACTTGTATCAGCGTTACATGAAGGCAAATATACACTTAATGCTATACTGTAGTAAAATAAATAAATAATATATATATTTTTTACCTGCTGAGACTGAGAGTCAACAGCGTAATTGGCCAAATGCCTAACTAATGACTTCACGCATTGGTCCATTGAAGGCACCCACCCATCCTGGGCCTGCAATGGCTTTTCAGGAAGCGCGTGCTTGCTAACGTGCAATGGGGCAATGACTTCACCTCGCTCTCCACAAGTGACATCCTCCATGCTCCCGTCCAGCCAATCTGGAGCTGCCGTCTAACGCTCCCCTCTCCGCTTCGGACCAATCAGGGGGACGGGCTTCTCGTAATACTATTCTCACAGACGTGGGTTCTGCTCGCTCTGTAGCCCCACCTCGTACAGAGCAGAACAGGGGGCGAACCCAGCGCAAAGAAAACAAGTTATTACAGAACCACGAATGATGTTCCTCTTCTTAGTGATCCTTCCCTAAGAACTTTTTACTCATGAGTCAAAAATCTGGATTAGGGAAAATGAATAAGGTAAGAACAACACAACTTGCGTGTTTCCACGACAAACCTCTACTACTGTATTTTTTGTATTGTATTTAAGTTAACTTTCAGCATTTGGGAGTTGGGGACATCATCTCGGAATGTGTTGATAGATATGCTATATTTAGCCTTGAGCCTTGAGTTGGGTATTGTGGCATTTTCTTTTATGTTACATTTGAAGAAGGGATTACGACGTAAATATTCCTAGGTAAGACTCTGGATCAATCTGTCAGTGTCAACATTAACGCATCCCTCCTTGTTGTTTGCGGGCTGTCAAGACATCACGCAACTTTTTACACTAAAAAAGAAGTGATTACTGAAGCGTCATTAGGCCTATTACGCACTGTTATCACGCTCGCGGTTTGGCTTCGCTTTTGTCAATGTTGTTGGTAATCTTGCACGATTTGCGCTCTTTATCTCCCTGACATAAATTCATGATTCTTTGAGTCATGATAGCGCTCCCCTCCCCCGCCTCTCCATCGCGAGCTGTAATCCAACTGCGCCATGCATGTCGCAGTAATTAAGAAGCCTAATTGGATGGTTTATGAGCGTACTTGACTTTCTCTTATCAGAGAGAGTGTGTGTGTGTGTGTGTGTGTGTGTGTGTGTGTGTGTGTGTGTGTGTGTGTGTGTGTGTGTGTGTGTGTGTGTGTGTGTGTGTGTGTGTGTGTGTGTGTGCGCGCGCGCGCACACGAGTGTCGGCATGTGTGTGAGTGCGTGCCTGCGTGCGTGTCTGCGTGTGTCTGTGCGTTGAAAGAACGTCAGAATGTAAAGTGATTGAAGGAGTACGATTAAGTGCACATGCGTGCGTCATTTCGACGGGATTGAGCAACGTGATTCATGGCAGGAAACAGGAATAATCAGCATCCTTTTAGTTATCAGCACCCGACAAATATAGCCTGCTCCGTTTTATCCATCCACCGCAATATACATACAGACTCAACCACACTAACCAAACAACATATTCCATATCATATTCCCAGGGCAAAAGTTCCTTCCTATTTGTTCAAAACCCATGTAAACGGCCAGGGATTTAGCGATAGCATTGTAACTTGTCCCCACCTTTCAAACCTCTTTCCGTCCCCCTGATAACACTGCGAGGTCATTAACAAATTGCTTCCTGCGGGAAGAAATCCCTACGTCACCACGTCACAGGGGGTGGTAGCGTGCGAGGGTACAGGGGATGGGGGGGGGGGGGGGGGGTGGTGCTGGGATCGCTGTGTGTGATCTGCTGTCAAAGGAAATATACATAATTGCGGATGATGAATGATTGATATCAAACACACACACAACACACACACACACACACACACACACACACACACACACACACACACACACACACACACACACACACACACACACACACATTGTACATTATGTATACAAAAGTGATTGCAATGTGTGTCCATAAGTCTTTCACTGTTTCATTCATTTGAAATGTCAAATTACTATGTAAAATCCACACACACTCACATACTTGAAAGGCATGCACAAACACAATAAAAAATAAAAACGATGAACTTGCGGTGGTATTCCAGAGCACCCCACTGTTCGCAAGCCAAGCCACCAGTCTGATCCGGTGCCCAGTCCCAGTCACATCAGCTCCTGCCAAACGGGTTTAATTCAGTCAACATCTGAACACAGCGCTTCAAACACACCACATGTGCCGCTGGTTGCACGGCCAGACTTCTCACGCCTCTTCCATCCAAACAACCACTTGCAATCCTGTTTGTTTGTGTTCTGCACAAAGAATTCCTAGGAACCGGCCTGTCTGCACCAGGAATGTGCAAAGTTTAAAACTGCAGCGCATTGATTCCATGCACTCGTTTTACGGCTCAGCGTCAACCCCAATTTACTAGAGATGATGACATGTTTACTGCTTCTGTCCATTGGTTTCAGTGTCACCGTGCTGACAGACTCCGGGTCATTTTCAACAGACTAAAGCATTACCGTCCGTGTTTGGTTTATAGTTACAGTTACAGTCTGCAGACATATTGTGCTATTTAGTGCTATTTGAATTTTAACAGATGGTTTTATCCAATCCATCCAGCTGAGAGTGTATTCAGATGGTGCCGCAGCATGTACGAGGCAGCAGGTAGAGCTGAAGACATCTTGCTCAGAGATGCCTACAGGTTAGGCTGCTGACAATGGGTCTTGAACCCAGAACTCTCCAGCTGGGAGTCAAAGACCTTCACCGATACTCCAAGATCCTGCTAGGCATTACTTAGAAAGGTCCATTAACTGGTCCATGTTGGTCCACGGTGGGACAGGAGCTGAGTGTCTGCTGTGCCAAGGGGGTCACCGTGCTGGACGTGCCCGGCCTCAAGAGTCCCCAGCCTGGGCCTCTGCTGCTGGGATGGGCCGGGGCTGCTCAGACAGGATGGGAGTGTCGTGGACATGGCGTGATGGACTGTGTGGATGTGTGGGTTTGCATGTAATCGTGAGTGTGCACACTTTTGTGTGTGTGTGTGTGTGTGTGTGTGTGTGTGTGTGTGTGTGTGTGTGTGTGTGTGTGTGTGTGTGTGTGTGTGTGTGTGTGTGTGTGTGTGTGTGTGTGTGTGTGTGTGTGTGTGGAACAGGCACGGGAACAGAGACAGCCTGTTCCAGAGGTGAGGTCAGTGTAGCGACATGACACACTTCCGTACACACACACACACACACACACACACACACACACACACACACACACACACACACACACACACACACACACACACACATTCACAGGACATGCTGCCAACAAGTGAGTCAAGGACTCACATACAAGAACATGTGAGTTAAGAAACTCCCTTACTGCACAGGACGAACACACACACACACACCACACAACACAACCACACACACACTACACACACATCCACACACACACACACCCACACACACACACACACACACTTCAGTTGAAGGACGGACAGGTGCAACCACCTCTACCAATTCCCAGCATTACCCCCCACCAACCCCGCCCCACCCCATCTGCCTCTCCTCCCACTGGCCCCCCCGTACCCCCTTGGAGGGCTGCAGTCAGGGCCGGCGCTGGTGGACAGCCAGCCGCTGACAGAGAGGTGGTGCGTGGTGCTGCCAGAGCAAACACACCTCACAAGGTTGTTCAGCGTTGCGCTGTCATCAGCACTTTTTTTTCCCCCCGCTCTTTCGCTTTACACATCGTCGTTTTTGACACGCGAGGAAAGCGCTAAATTAGGCCCCGGCGTTTGCAGATGATGGATCACCGGGGTTCCACCGAGGAATCCCCCGGGGCCGCCGTCGCGGGACGCTCTGTAGCCCGCTGTTAATGAAGCGTGGAGATCGAGAGAGCGGGCAAGGTAAACATCTCCCGAGCCCAGTGGGACAGGAAGGAACCCCTGAGCGGGATCACACATGGGAGTGACCCCTCTATTAAAGGGGGCCGTCTCCCAAAACACACACTTACGGCCAATCTCAATTCTCTATTTTACCCCTTCCCCTTCCCCCTTCCCCTTGGTTTTGCGCGTGCCCGTGAGACGAAGGGCTATCTCAATTCTCATTTCGATCGAGGGGTAGGGATAAGGGCAAGGGGTAGATACCCCTTAAAACCAAGTAAGATCGGGAGCTTACTTGAAACCAAGGGGTACCCACAAATACACTGCGTCAACCGGCATCTTCAAGTTTGTGATCAACAATTTCGTCGCTCTGGTGACGTGCAGCCCAGCTAGCGACGATGTATGATTGACGTAACCGTAACGAGTGGTTGTCTCAATGTCATAGGGATTTGTTGGTTACCTAGCCACTTGACACTCTGTTTCAAGGGCCAAGACGTAGGGCAAGGGGAAGGGGAAGGGGTAAAATAGAGAAATGAGATTGGCCGTTAGGTCCAAACCCATTTCTTCCCCTTACCCCTCCCCCTTGTTTTGAAGGGGTAAGGGGAAGGGGTAAGGGGTAGAAATGGGATTGGGCCTTACTAGAAGGGATAAGATAAGGAGGAATTTTCTCTACCAGAAGGGAAATCCGTGTGTCACAGTAAAAGGTGAGGTACTGTAGTAGAAATGAAAATAGATCGAACAAATGAAAACCAGAATAACCAGGAACAAGGGTCCACCCTGGACCTTGGGATGACCAAGGTCCCGGGTTCGATTCCCACTCGGGGCAACCCAGGGTAACGTTGAATTGCTTCTCGCTATTGTAAGACGCTGGGATAAACCGCAGCCACCAAAGGGCTCGCATATATATATAGATATACATTTAAATAGAGGGTCTGGTAGGGCCATTACACGGACGCTGGAAATAGTTCTCCATCCAGACTCCCCCACAGGGGGACAGAACCAGAAGCCCCCCATAACTCAGTCACACACACAATCAGAGCATTCAGCGTGCTCCCTCCCCGTGTTGGGAATCAAACCAGGCCAATAGAGGAGGGTTTCCACCATTAGTGGTGGGTGTCCGTCTGTCCTCAGATAGCATCTGCTGCAGGTCATTGGTTCAATCTCCTGCGGTCAACAAGCAATGTGTCGCCGCCGCCAGAACAATGTCTAGCGTTGTCCCGGAAGAATCCGCGCTATTTATGAGGGTGCGTACGCATGTGTGTGAGGGAGTGTGTGTGTGTGTCTATGGGATGGTGTGTGTGTGTGTGTATGTGTGTCTATGGGTGAGTCTGTGTGAGTGTGTGTCTATGGGTGAGTGTGTGTGTGTGCGTGTGCATGTGTACTATGAGTTAGTGTGTGTGTCTATGGGTGAGCTATGTGTGTTTTTAGAGTGTGAGCAAGCATATAAACGGTTGTAGGAGATGTATGTCATTTGTTTATATAAGTAAGGGGTAGTGGTGCTGGTAGTGGGGGTGAGGGTGGGGGTGAGGGTGGTGGTTGACAACGGTGTGTTTTCACGCGTGTTTGGGAAGGTGTTGGCATGAACAAGACATTTAAATCCAGAAATATGTCAATATATTGGCCTCTTTGTGCGAGTGTATTTATTTATGTGTGTGTGTGTGTGTGTGTGTGTGTGTGTGTGTGTGTGTGTGTGTGTGTGTGTGTGTGTGTGTGTGTGTGCGCGCATCTCTCTCCACATGCCTCGTCAACCCCCCCCCCCCACACACACACACACACACACCACACACAACACACACACACACACACACACACACACACACACACACACACACACACACCACTCTGATCCACATCTCTCATCCAGCTACTGTTCTTGTGACGGCTGGCAGGGAGATGATGAGTGGTTGGGCGGCGGGCGGGGGGGGGAAGAGGGGGGCTTAGAAGCATTCTGTTGCACGGCAACAACCTCCGGGCCCGGGACTTAAAAATACTGGAACAGGAACCTTCTTGTATGGAGCAGATGTGTGGGGTGTTTGGTTGGGGGGGAGGGGGGGGCTTTTTGGGGCGGGTCTGGTTGGGGACAGGCAGGGTAGGAATGGCTCGAGTGTGTGCGGGGGGGGGGGGGGGCGTGTCTGTCCGAGGCGTAGGGGAGCGGGGTCGGGACGTGGGGGACGGTGGGGAACTGTGAGGGGCTGTGCTGCTTCACGGACCGCCTGCAAGGACCCAGGTATACCCGTAAGTGTGTGTGTGTGTGTGTGTGTGTGTATGTGTGTGTGTGTGTGTGTGTGTGTGTGTGTGTGTGTGTGTGTTTGAGGGCTGTGTTCCTCCAGCTAGTGGGAAGGTGAGGGGTTGCCACGGCGGCAACAAGCTCCGCGTTGCCACGGCGATAGCTTGGTATTTCGCGGGAGACCAGAAGGGAGACAAGACACCCTAGTGTGGGTTAGTGGGCAAGATAAGTTAAGGTTAGTGGGGAAGGTAAGTTAAGGTTAGTGTGGGTTATTGGGTAAGACAGGATTAGATAGTGGGTTTCCAGGATGGTGTGAATAGAGACTGTTGGATAATTTTGAAGTCTCCCTTCCTTAATTGGGCTAATTATTCTTAAGATCATATCTTGAACAGTGGAAGAGTGGGAATGATTGCACCGATATTGTGAGTTTCCATATTTGGTAATTTTGTTTAATTCATGCCGTGTATTCTTCTTCTGCGCCTTTAGTGAGATGAACAACGTTTATAGCATTAATAATAATATTATTGTTATTATATTAGTATGTCGTTAACTTTTTCAAGTTCTCAATTCAATTTCTCTAACATACCATAGTTAATGATCTAATGTATCTGTCAAGTTTCTGTCTCTGTTTAAGCGCATCAGAGCTCGTCCAAACCACTAAATGGTAGTTTTGAACTCACAGGAGAATCTGTTCTTAATATAGCGAGTTACATTGGGCAGGGACCGTTTGGTCCATCACGATATAAAAACATAATGAAGTATAGCTGTCAACGAAGAAACCTGGGCTCATCCGCCGGTTACTTTCTGTACGTGTGTGTGTGTGGAGTGACGTGTATATGTGTGTGGTGTGGTGTGTGTGGTGTTGTGTGTGTGTGTGTGTGTGGTGTTTGTGCTGGTGTGTGTGTGTGTGTGTGTGTGTGTGGTGTGTGTTGTGTGTGTGTGTGATGTGTGTCGTGGTCGTTTGCGTGCCATCCTGTGGTGCGTCTGTGTGGTGAGGCCATTGGTTTCAACACAACATTTTGTGGTGCAGTTGAGTTATGCTGACCACATCACTGAAGTGCTGTTCATCCTGCACGTTCACTAGATTTAAAAACGTTCTCCGTAAATTCATGGGAAGATTTATGAGGCGTTTAAGTTAATTCGAAGTTAACAGTTCGTGGACCACTTACTAAAAAAGGAAATAAATGCTTTTGGACTGGTGCCCAGATCTTTCCAGTTTAACTGGAAATCCGCTCAGTGCTGGAATGTGGAGACAGGACCACCAAAAGGATTATGTATTAATACATAGCGGCTGCTCTCATGTACTTTAAGGAAATATGTTGTGTGCATGTTTACAATCCAAGATTCATCTACTTGGCCTGACATTGGCTAGTCAACCTAACCATTAGGCTAGGCATGTTAATCCTTGACTATAAATCTAACCATCGTCGTCCCAGCTAACCACGGCTAAATTATGTCAAACACTAGGCTTGAATTACGCTAACACCAAAAGAGTTCTGCTAACATTGGCAGCCATGCTAACACCCAGTTCTTGTGGGTACGTTGACAGACCAGCTTATCCACCTTTACATACCCTTAGCCCTGGTCTGCTAGAGGAAGGAGACTCCTGTTTTTCTTGGCTAGCTAACCAACCCACTAATAGCTTCCAGTACAACAGGGCCTCGCCTTTTGCTCGTCAGCTTCTTGCTCTGGCCAGTGGGCCCGTCTGGAGGATGCTGAGCAGGTTTTTTTTTTTTAGAATCAAAGTTCAGAGAATCATAGATGGCCAATTATACTTTAAAATAATGTGCCAAAAATTGATGTAGGTTTACCGTTTCCTCTGCCGCTAATGTGAACAAGCACATCAGTTTGGAGCTAGCGCAGAGGCATTCCGCAGGAAGATTTGTGGTAGGGGGACCAATGCAACGTTTCAGGTCGCCATGGTTACCCGACCAAAGCAGGCCGTCTGAAACTGCCTCCGTGCCTTTTTCCAGAATCGCAGCGATACCACCAGCCGAAGGCCTGAGCTCAGCTAAGACGGGACACGCAACTGTTTTTTCGAATGTTTGCACAATGTGTACTCCTTTTCGTTCCTTGGTGGACCGAGTTTAGTTTTCCAAGACAAGTTCACCGAAAAAGCAACTGACAATGGGACTGAGCTTTAGCGGCGTTCTCCTCCAAGGCCAGTGGTGAAAGTGAAGTTGAGGTTCTGTGCCTGAGGTCGTTGCGAAGGTGGTAGCGCATGTCCGGTTGCAAACGGGAGGAAGGGGATTGAATGAAGTGGTTGTGGGGGCTTACGACCCTTTGCTTGGTTTTTACTTTTGTGGCGACATTGACAGACGGTTGGAAACCACTTGAAATTGCCCGGCGGGGCTTTGTTTGGCGGTTTGCACTGGCAGTGTTCCAGTTTTGGAATGAACCCTGCGCAGGGCTGTAATCCGGTCGGAGTGGAGGCAAACACTTTATTCAGGAGTCCAGATTCAGATTAAGCATTCACACTATGAACGGACTACATACTCATAACGGCAACGCGAGCAACAACCCACACAACACACACACACCCACACACACACACACACACACACACACACACAAACACACACACACACACACACACACCACACCCGCACAGTATTTACTGGACACTGATTTGGTTGTCCTGAGTTTAGCCACTAGAGCGAGAGAGAGGGCAAACAGAGAGAGAGTCTACTAAGACTGAATAATTGCCAACAGGTATAAGCTCAGCAAAACACAGCTGAAGACACAACACATTTACACCACACACCCACACACACAACACATACTCACACACACACAACACACCAACACCACACACCACACAACACACACAACACACACACACCACCACCACCAACACACACCCACACCACACACCACACACACAATTCAACCTTACATTCCTGTCCACGGTGTATGTCTACAGCTACAGGTCTAGCGGCGTCCTGTGCTATTTGCTAACTATAAAGCATATGATTCCACCCGGGCCTCAATGCAGTCCAACACATTTATTTTACTTACTTTTATAAAAATATATCATTGTATCAAAGTGTATTCTTTGGGTTTTGTCAACCTCACCACCAGCCCTAATGACAATGTCCCTCTGAACCAAACCAGCAGCGGCTGAGCCCTGCTAAAAGGAACACTCATCTAACACCGCAGGCAATTCACGCCGTCTCACCAGCGTCACATCCGCGTCGAATCCTCTCACCCTTCAGGATGTCTTACCGGCGGTCTCGCCAAGATTGCATGTGGGCGAAGGGGGCCCGAGGGGGTGCCCGTCAAGGCGCTGCTGGGAAACAGTGGTCTGGAAGCGGCGGTATGTCTGCAG
>OLKM01007630.1:0-11261 GCA_900291075.1 Melanogrammus aeglefinus | reverse complement strand
GCAAATTGCGTCGAATTATCGGCTCTGTTCTTTTAAATGAAGTTAAACTATAAGTTACTCTCTTGTCGTTGGTGGAGACGGGGCTCTTGATAGGAGAGAGTGTTGCCTCAGTATGACCGTCACTACTCACAGCTACGGAACGAGGGACTCCCACCTCTCTCTAGTGCCAATGTGATCACCGTCCAATGTTCTGATGTTATGGACATATCCACCGCATTTTCCTCACTCCCGAGTCGATCAAATGCTTTATGTACGCAAAAAAGCCCCGACGGATCCAAGATCATTCATCAGTTAGCGCATAATGACCAGATTTAGGAGAATGCAAAAATAACGTTACACTATAAGTTAATGAGTGTGTGTTCCCTGCCTTGTGTTATCATGGTTAATTCATCATTACTACCTGCGTGAATTAGTTTGCATTCAGTCTTTTAATGATGAAGAACCAAAAACATTCAAGTTGTCAAGATTAAAGCATGTTTCTGGAAGTATCCTTCATCTGAGGCAGGAACGCCAATGCTTAAGTGGTCGTCTGGTGAGAATAGACAAAGTCCGGATTTAGCACGCCTAATTCTGACACACGACATCAGTTAACGTGAGAATTCCCTACTCTGCGAAGCGGGATACAATTCGTCGCTAAGCAATCAGGGCCCGTAGACGGCAGACTTTGAGTTACAATGCACTGTTTCTTTATCACATCTCCTGCCAAATGGAACCGAATCTACTTTCCTGGATCAGGAACCAGCACCGGTAAATCACAGGAATAAGAGAGAGAGCATAGAGTTGCCAATTAGACCTGAAACTCACCACGGTGGGGCGGGATGGATGCGTAGTTGGTTTGTAGATAACAGGGAGCACTCCCTGACAGCTACTGTGCATTCTAATGCTGAACTGTCGTTATGTGGTGGTAGACAAAACCAGGAGAACTTTCAGACTTCAGTTCAGACACGTGCCGCTAAAGGACACAGAACAGCTTCTCCTCTGCTTTAAAACTTGTATTGGCTGAATCGCTGTCTCCATTCTGCCGTCGGTTCGTCGAATGTGATCTCCTTTCTACTGAGTCTCATTATCAGTATTCATAGCCGTCAGTCAAATGCCACGGACAGAGAACCAGTTTCAGCAGGCTACAGGCGCCCCATGAATCACCACCCTGCGGCTGGACGGGAGTGACGGGCTGGTCCTACTCTAAACTCTACTCAGCCAGTATGACAGTGTGTTTCAGCTCAGACACAATGGAAGAGAGTGACCGTAGTAGTGTTCCCTCCTCAATTCCCGCCTGTTTGATGGCAGACTTAATAAGTATAACGGAGGAAGACACTTCTAAACAGGAACTCATCACTTTGCCCAATCACGAGAAGGTAAGAATAAAACACATCATATTATAAGTCACAAATTTTGCATGTTTAAAAAAGTGCCTTTCTCCCTTGAGTTTTCTCCAACAAAAGTTTTTCCCAAATTGAGCAAATGCAGTTATAGAATTTATATTCTCTTTTCCCAACAACCCCTCATCAATGATGACCGTGAAAGCCCTGAACATGATCTGGAACATGTATTTGTTTCTATTTTAAGATTTCTACAGTCAATCAATTTGTTGATGAATACCATGCCTTGAAGGTATTTTCCTCTTGGAACGCCAATCACATGTAATAGACAAAATAATCTAACCTAATGTGTTCAACTGGCTATAATGTAATTTGTCGCCTAGGGTTGATCACCTTTTTACAACGTAATTTTGATGGGACAGGGTTGTCTTTAAAGTTTTGTTGGCTGACAATAATTCGCTGTATGTGGTAATAAGTACAACCATATTACAGTTCTGTGAAAATGAAGAGAATACTTAATGTAAAGCACTAAAATATTGGCCAACTGTACTACAGAAAAATAGTTACTGCAAATTGGGCATGCGATTGCTTTGTACGGATAGTAACGTGCATTGCATTTACATTTACATTAACATTACATTTAGGGCATTTAGCCAGCCGTTTTATCCAAACAACATTTACCAATAAGTACATTTGTCACCAAGAAGTGAGGCACAAATATATCGCTTCGGTACAGTAAGGATGTTCTTAGAGTCAACCAAGTAAACAGTGACAACAATCACTAGGCTAACCAATCTTCCCTGTGTTACCAGCAGCAATGATAGCAGCTTACTGCAAGTTGCTCTACAAGTTAAGTATTACATCTAATACAATACAATACAACACAATACAATACAGTGTACAATAGCGTGGCCAGCGGGGAGGAGGAAGGCTATGCAAGAGTCGAGGGGTGGGCTCACGTGAACAGGGTGAAGTCTTGAGTTCTTTTTCGGAAGATAGTTGAGTGAGACTCTGCGGTCTGAGAACGGCGGGGAAGCTCGTTCCACCACTGAGGTCCCAAAACGAAGAAGAGTTTGTGACTTTTGCTGAACGACCTTTGTTAGCTCTTAGCGAGTGGCGGTACAGACGTCCAGCTGAGGTAGTTTTGAGCGCAGCGATCGAGCTGGGGTGTGGTGGCCTTTAGCAATGTGTGGAGGTAGGCAGGGGCAGTTCCATTGACTGCTTGTATATGCCAGTACCATCGTCTTAAATTTGATGCAAGCTACTACAGGGAGCCAGTGGAGGTCCGGTAGGAGGGGGGTCACATGGAGAATTCGGTAGGTTTGAACACGAGCGCGCGCTGCGCATTCTGGGATGCGCTGCAAAGTTTTAATCGCAGAGGCAGGAAGTCCAGCCAGAAGGAAGTGATTTGCAGGTAGTCGAGGCGGGAGATGACCAGTGATTGACTAGAAGCTGAGCTGCTTCCCTTGTGAGGAAGGGCCGGATTCTGCGGATGTTGTAAAGTGCTAATCTGCAGGATCATTGCATGTTTGCTGAATATTTAACGTAGTGTTGTTTGTTGCAAGATAGCTTCAGTTTGTGAATTAATTGCGATTGCAGTGTTATAAACATGGCCAACAATAAGCTGTGATATGATAAAGCTGTCTTTCGATTGGCCAGAGACATGTGATACGTTCCCAACCGTCACAGTTAATGCTTATGGACGGCTGTCCATGGTCCTGAAAATGCGGGTTCTGCACATGCGAGAACTTAACCAGTGGTTCCTGAACATGCGGGTCCTGAAAATGCGGAACCTGAACCGGCGGGTTCTGCAACACAGTCTAACGGAAATATGTGACACTGTCACGTCATTTAATATCTTCATTCCCGATCAGGGACACGTCATTTCAATTTTTTCGTGCAAAAAAAGCACAAATTTCATGGCAACGTCCGCTCGCGCGACACTGAGGGCATCGACGCCGGACGTTCATTCACATAGCCTACAAATAAACAAGACAATAGATGGCTGGATAAACATTAAGAAATAGGCCTACAATTCTAAAAGAAGAGATTAATCTCCTTACTACCTTCTTATTTCCGTCGCGCGGTTTGCTGTCTCGTAGCAAGCTGCGACAACTGCATGAAATAATATCCATGAATGTGACATAGTGACAAATTTCTCAGAATCAAAGGTGAAAGTAGAAACGGGTGGCCAAAAACTGTCATATTGTTAGTTGTCACAGACTATTTTTCTGTGTTTGTGTTGACAGATCTTGAAACAAACGAGAAAAATGAACAATTCATTATCTGTAGGCCTAGGGACATTATAGGTAGATGGGTTTGAAATGCGTGCTTTTTGGCAAGAAAAAATGGAAATGACGTGTCCCAGTTCACGAATGAATAGATAGGTCTAAATAAATGACGTGACAATGTCACGTATTTTCGTGAGACTGGGTTAGGTTCTGAATATGCTGGCACTGAACCAGCTGCATGCGTTATGTCTGCTGCTGCAGGGGGACGCGGTTCCTCTCAAACAACAGTTAGGTTTGAGAAACAGTGGATATTTAACCTTCTAAGATGGGCCATTTCATAACATGGTTGTTATCTTAAAGCCTTACATTTGATTGAGTGTTCAGTCTGTTAGCTGTTCAGCTTTAAACGATGAGCATTTAAATTATTTTTGTTTGGCGACGTGGAAATCTTTGATGTGTTGCATTTTGTGTTTTGCATTTGCAAATTACTGCAAAAATCCATTAATATTAATTTGTTTCCTGTTTGTATCATGTCTTCGTTTAGTTGGAAATGGCCTATTTGACAACGTTTAGTAATACATCTGTGAAGGTTCGATGCACTTCTATCAGGTGACCAGAAGGGGGAATAATAGACCTAATAAACCTGTATTTGCTGATCGCCATTGCGTCTGTGTCAGTGTAATGATCTATTCT
Organism: Melanogrammus aeglefinus; assembly: GCA_900291075.1. Classification (NCBI taxonomy): domain Eukaryota; kingdom Metazoa; phylum Chordata; class Actinopteri; order Gadiformes; family Gadidae; genus Melanogrammus; species Melanogrammus aeglefinus. The sequence goes on along the minus strand of OLKM01007630.1, from coordinate 7,018 downwards.
ACGAGTCTCATCAGTTTAATAGGCAGTTCAAATGCCACTGGGACAGACAACAGTTTCAGCAGGTACAGCGCCCCAATGATCACCACCCACCCTGACGGGAGCTGGTCCTACTCTAAATCTACTCAGCAGTATGACATGTGTTTCAGCTCAGACACACTGAAGAATGACGTAGTAGTGTTCCCTCCACAATTCCCGCCTGCTGATGGCGAACTAATCAGTATAAACGGAGGAGACACTTTAAGCAGCACTCGGACTTTACCAAATACAGAGAAGGTAGGACACTCATAAACGTTGACGTTTGATTATCCTGGTGATTTGCAATTACTTTCTGTATTGGATCATCCAAATCCGAAAGTACGTTATGCTGTCCATTGTGCTGAAACAATACTTTGTAGACGTAGCTATTTAAAAAATGCAGCTATTTTTCTATGTATTCTATTCTATAATGAGGAGTGTTTTATGAACACATATTATCTATTTGATATTGTTGATTGATGTATTACTGCATTATTAGCCGAGGGCAGCCTATTGTTGAAACTCTAGCCACTTGATCTGCGTTTCTTCACACGGTGCATACGAACACACCAGTCTACTATGGCTTCCGAATAAAACAATTATTAACAATAATAATAATCATATTCATAATGACATTCATTTTCATGATTATTGTGGTATTATAGAGGTGTTGCAATTTTGAAAACGGTTGACGTTACGTCATGAATAACAAATACGTCAATATGCAATTACATTTTTGATGGGCATATTTGTTTCCAAAATAAATAGTTATGGATAATTTACATTACCATAGTTTAGAAAAGATATTACTCAGACATTTGCAGCACATTATTAATCCCCAATGAATCGTTAACAATGTAAACAAACGGTCAAAATGTGCTGTCTTTGTGAATTTCTTTCAAATCAAAAGCCAATTCACTGAATGTAAATATAATAGAACCAACGTTAGCTCACTTTATGTTCCTACATTTTGATAACACAATATATTACAGGTTACATGGAACAAAAAGGTATTATTTTTTTTCACATGGTTGGTCCCATTAACATTAAAGCCAGTTGTCAACTACCTTTTTATGAACCATTATTTTCTCATAACAGACATGTGGTGTCGCTGGAGACCGTGGTAAAATATAGAGGCATAAGACCCCTCCTCTGTTTCACCGAAGGTGTCAGTCTGTAGTGCTTTGTGGTCCAAGGAAACAGTCGGATAAAGTCGTAGGAGAAGGGTTGGACCGTGGCATAAAACATGATATTCCTCATGTTTCGTGGATCGAGGATTTACCTATTTTGATATTTTGGCGATGGCTGCTTGGCAACGATACGATCATATGTGGATTGTACTATCCGTTCTGCTTTTTTACTGTGAATGGTCCGTTGCACAGATATTCTACTCTGTTTCCGAAGAGGTGGACAAAGGAACCGTAGTCGGGAACCTCGCCAAAGATTTAAACCTCATTATACCATGGTCTGGGTGAATACTCGATTCTGATTGGCTGCTGGGTGTCCATTATAAAATGATAATGGACACCTATGAAGATGTTCCGGTCAAATTGCCTGATGACAGTTCTAAATGACTGCGCTGGCTCAAACGCTTTGGTAACCGTGGCAACAGAGTCACAGAACATACGTTATTTCACAGTTTATTTATCACAACGGCAATACAGTTGACAAAAAACATGAGCGATTGGATTTAGGAAACTATCTGTTGACTCTGTGGGAAATTTCGCATGATCCTCTGGACACACACGAGGTTAATAAGTGCACTGGCCTTCTGAATGATACTTTTGTATCACGTAACGTTAAGAAATCATCTGACTTCCCCTCCGCTGATTAATAACTGCTCACTGCTGCGGGATCGAGCTGCTGGTTCTACTGTGGTGTGGCCCACAGCAGGTTTACATGGCAACGCCTGCGGACAGGAGACGTTAAATAGTCCGCTCAGCCGCTTCTAGTGAAAAACGTATGATTTCAACGGTAAAAACAACATTAAAAATCATGAGTGAATGATTAAATATGTATTTTTCTCGTAAGTGACCATGGTATAAGCGGGATAATGCCCTTCGAGGTGTCCGATTATCATAAATTAATGGACTTCGCGGAAGCAACCGTCCTCCGCTTCGCGTCGGACGGTTCACGCCTCCGCGTCGTCCATTAATTTATGATAATGGACACCTCGTCGGGCATTATCCCTTACAATTATTACATAACAATTGCAATCCAGGAATCTTGAAATCAATTCAGGTTACAAATTTCAGTATTTCCAGGCTGATTTGAAAAGTGGATTTGTATATGTCAGCGAGAGGATAGACCGAGAGGAGCTTTGTCCCAACACGATAAAGTGCTCTTTAAACGTAGAGGCCACGTTGAGTCAGCCTCGAGATCTTCGCAGAACAGAAATTGATATTATAGATGTAAATGATCATTCACCATCGTTTATGGAGGAGGAAAAGATAATCGATATGTATGAGTCGACGAATCCAGGGGAGAGATATCCATTACAGACTGCTCATGACTCGGACACAGGAAGTAACTCAGTAAAGACTTACAAATTGAGCCAAAATGAGCATTTCTCTTTAGATGTTCAAAGCAGCGAGAAATACAGTCTTTCTGCTGAGTTGGTGTTGCAGAAATCATTAGACCGAGAGAAACAGGCCGTAGTCACGCTGACACTGACCGCGGTAGACGGTGGTAAACCTCCCAGATCAGGGACATTGCAAATAATTGTGAACGTTATTGATGTAAATGACAATCCTCATTTATTTAGTCAATCTTTATATAAGGCACAGCTCGTTGAAAGTGCTGCAATTGGATCTTAAGTCCTGACGTTAAGCGCTACTGACTTGGATGACGGGGTGAATAGTGAGCTTGTCTTCTCGTTTGCAGCGAAGGGGCGCGTAGACCACAGTGATAAATTCTCCCTTAACGAAGAAACCGGTGTTATCACATTAAGATCAAACATTGACTTTGAGGAAAACCAAGCTTATGAGATCCGTGTACAAGCAAGAGATGAAGGTAATCCGGCTCGTACTGCACATGGTAAGGTTTTGGTCGAGGTGGTCGACCAGAATGATAATTCACCAGAAATAATTGTTTCATCTCTCATGAACCAGGTTAAAGAAGACGCTGAATTAGGTACAGTCGTTGCCTTGGTGACTGTGACAGATAGAGATGGAGGAAAAAATGGACATGCAAATTGCATAATTACTGGCTCTGTGCCTTTCAAACTCAAGTTAAACTATAAGAATTACTACTCTTTGTTGGTTGACGGGGCTCTTGATAGAGAGAGTGTTTCTCAGTATGACGTTCACTAATCACGGCATAGCGACAGACGAGGGGACCCCACCCATCTCTAGTACCAGCTTTGTTCACGTCCACCTTTCCGACGTGAATGACAACCCGCCGCGCTTCAGAGAATCCGTTTACAATGTTTATGTCAAAGAGAATGATCGTGTAGGACGATGTCATTCATACAGTAACCGCTACTGATGCGGATGTAGCTGAAAATGCAAAATTAAAGTTTGCTATAATTAACAACGCGTCCTTGCCCGTGTTATCGATGTTTAATTTCAACCCGGAGACTGGCGAAATGAGATTTCATCCTTCAATCTTTAATTATGAGAAGAATAAAAACTTTCAGTTTCAAAGTTCAGGCCACAGACTCTGGAGTTCCTCCTCTCAGCAGCAACGTGACTGTTAATGTTTGTATCCTGGATGAGAATGACAACAGTCCTGGGATTTTAGCCCCCTATTCTGAACACGGCTCCGTTAACAGTGAGAACATTCCCTACTCTGCTGAAGCGGGATACTTTGTGGCTAAAATCAGGGCCGTAGACGCAGACTCTGGTTACAATGCACTGCTTTCTTATCACATCTCTGAACCCAAAGGAACCAATCTCTTTCGGATCGGAACCAGCACCGGTGAAATCAGGACTAAGAGACGGATGAGTGACAATGACCTGAAAACTCACCCGTTGGTGGTGTTGGTTTGTGATAACGGGGAGCCCTCTCTGACAGCTACTGTGTCTATTGATGTCGTTGTGGTTGAAAACACAGGAGACCTTCCGACTCAGTTCAGACACGTGCCGCTAAAGGAGGACAGCTTCTCTGCTATAAACCTGTATTTGCTGATCGCCATTACGTCTGTGTCAGTGATCTTTCTACTGAGTCTCATCAGTTTAATAGCAGTCAAATGCCACCGGACAGACACCAGTTTCAGCAGGTACAGCGCCCCAATTATCACCACCCACCCTGACGGGAGCTGGTCTTACTCTAAATCTACTCAGCAGTATGACGTATGTTTCAGCTCAGACACACTGAAGAGTGACGTAGTAGTGTGTTCCCTCTCTCAATTCCGCCTGTTGATTGGAGAACCTGATCAGTAAAAACGGAGGAGACACTTTAAGCAGAACTCAGACTTTGCCCAATCACGAGAAGGTAAGGATCAAACGCATCATACACAACTGTTGCATGTTTGAAAAAGTGCAATTCTCAGCAGAGTTATCTCTTACAAAAGTGTTTCCGCTGTTAAGCAAATGCATTTACAGAATTTGTAGTCCCTTTTCTAAACTGCCCCTCATCAATGATTACCATGAAAGCCTGAGACATGGCCTTTAACATGTATTGGATTTTGAAGTAATGCATTCTACAGTTAATCTATTTCTATAATGAATACCATGACTTGAAGGCATGTTCCTCTTGGTATACCAATCACATGTAAAAGACAGAAATAATATAACCTATTATGTTCAACTGGCTAAAATTATGTAATTCGTCACCTAGGATTGATTTTCTTAAAGAGGTGTGGGCTGACATACTTGGCTGTATGTGGTGATGAATCTTTATTGTAGGTATGTGAAAAGAAGAGAATACCTAATGTAAAAGACTTAAAATATTGGCAAATTGTACTACGAAAACATAGTTATTTCAAATAGGGCATGCAATCATTTTCTACAGATAGAAACGTGCATTGCCTCTTCGCTGTTCAGTTCACAGTGTCTGGCAACTTAGTAGTTACTACGTTTTTTGTTGCAAGATAGCTTTGGTTTGCGAATTCATTGGGTTTGCAGTGGTACAGACATGGCTAAGATATGAAGAATTTGTTTTTCAATTGGCCAGAGACGTGTGACATGTTCCAAACATGTCCATTTTGGTTCTGATGGACCGCTGTCCATGGTCCTGAACCATCCCGTCTGTGAACCAGTGGGTTCTGAATATGCTGGTCTGAACCAGCTGCATATGTTCTGTCTGCTGCTGTGCAGGGGGAAGGTGGGGATTTTCCACTCAAACAACATAGAAACAGTGGAGATATCACCTTCCATGATGTGCCATCTGATGATTTTTTTGTTATCATGAAGCCTTAACACTTGACTGAATCTGTTAGCTGTTCAGGTTTAAAAGATGGGCAATCTGCAAAAATAGCCTCATCAATGCAGTTCTATACATTTCTAAAAAATCTCTCTCTGGCCACGTGAATTTTTCAGTTGAATTTTATTGTTTGGCATTGGATATACCTGAGAAAAATCACTTCGTAATAATATTCATTGTTTACTGTTTGCATCATGCTCCTGTTTAATTACATGTGGCTTATTTTGCTACAATTGGAATGACAGCTGTGAATGTTTATACACTTCTATCAGGAGACCAGAAGGAGGCAGTATAGACCACCACATTGAACGATTTGTAACTAGGGCTGAGGCCACTCCCCGGCTCACGACGACTCGCGGCTTTGTTACCAGAAACGCAGAAGGAGATTGAACAGCAAGGCATCCGTTGTTTCAATATAACTACCAAGAAGGGCATGTACACTCGTTGGATTTACTTTCTTTTCCTGGATTACTGTGGATGATTTCTCTGATTTTGATATATGTTTTGGTCGTGTCGTATGGTACCATGGCTGTATCTATTCGAAGGAGCTCCGTTGGTATACACATAGCGATTGTGTTACTGGATTTGTGTTGTACAGCAGCGTCGCGGACAGCTCTCCTACTCGGTATCTTGAAGAGGCAAACCCAGGGACGTCTGTTGGAAACCTCGCGAAGGATCTGAACCTCAACCTGCAGGAATTGGATCCGCGTAGGTTTCAGATTGTCACCAGCTCAAAGAAATAAAATTTCGAGGTGGATCTAAAGACTGGTGTTCTCTCTTTGTCAAAGAACCGGATCGACAGGAGGAGCTGTTGCGCCAAAGCTAAGAAAATGCACCGTAAACGTAGAGGCAGTTATCAACGATCCTTTAGAACTTCATCGATTAGAAGTGAATATTTTAGACATTAATGATAACGCACCGTTTTTCACAGAGGTGCTACAGTCTCTTAACATCGCTGAGAATAACTGTCCCAGGACTTAAATTCAGCCTCGTAGGGCATCCGATTTAGACATTGGCAGAACAGCGTGGATACATACAAGCTCAGTCCTAATGATTATTTTTTCGTTGGATATTCATAAAGGGGGAGACAGTCCGTCGGCTGAGTTAGTTCTGCAGAAGCCGCTAGACCGAGAGAAACAGGCTTTGATAAAGCTCACGTTGACCGCAGTAGACGGAGGAAATCCTCCTAAGTCAGGAACATCACAATATTGTTATCAATGTTTTCGACAACAATGACAATGCTCCAGTATTTCAGTCCACATCACTGTACAAAACACATTATATAGAAATGGTCTAAGGAACAACAGTTGCATAACTCGGAAGCAACAGACACAGATGAAGGTTTGAATGGCCGAAATCGAATATTACCTTCAGGAGCAAAGCAGGATCAGCATTTTAGTTTATTTGATATTGATTCAAAAGTGCCCAATTACCAATAAAAGGGTACAGATTGATTTGAACAAAGCGCTGCATTTTGAGATCCAGGCCAGGCAAGTGACAGGGCCTAGCCTCCGAAATGTCAGCATCACTGTAAAGTTCTCGTAGAGGTAGTGGACCTTAACGCAACGCTCCGGAGATCACGTGAGTCAATCATGCGCAGTGAAAGAGGATGTAAATGAGGACGCATTGCTTGGTTACC
>OLKM01007629.1:0-11261 GCA_900291075.1 Melanogrammus aeglefinus | reverse complement strand
GATTCACACACAACAAAACGTGTTTGCACTCACGCACAACGATTCACACCACACTCAGAAACATATTTCTTCCAATTACAAAAAAATCATCATACCTACAAATACAAAACATCTACAAGTACGGAACTGAAATACAAGTACACAACGATTCACACACACTCGGAACATATTTCTTCAATTACAAAAAAAAATCCTTCAAGTACAAAAAAAATCTACAAGTACGGAACTGAAATACAAGTACGGAACTGCATGTGCGCGTACGGATCAGTGAGGTGGAAAATTAGTGCCAAAAATCACGTGACAAACAAATGTCCTGTGATTCACACTACACAACATCAGGTGGCGCTTTTGAGTCAGTTTAAGGCCGCCAGGACGATATTTTTTTCTCCCCAAAATCTTTCTAACGTCTTTTCTCTTGTCTTTCTGAGCAGGTATCCGTCGTACGATTCCGAGTCCAAGGGGCGGCAAGTCGAATCAACACACGTTAGAAAGAAAGAAAAAAATATCGTCCTGGCGACCTTAAACTGACTCAAAAGCGCCACCTGATGTTGTGTAGTGTGAATTACAGGACATTTGTTTGTCACGTGACTTTTGGCACTAATTTTCCACCTCGCTGATCCGCACGCGCACATACAGTTCCGTACTTGTATTTCAGTTCCGTACTTGTAGAATTTTTTTGTACTTGAACGATTTTTTTTTGTAATTGAAGAAATATGTTTCAGAGTGTATGTGTGTGTGTGAATCGTTGTGCGTGAGTAAAACACATTTTGTGTGTGTGTGAATCGTTGTGTGCGTGAGTGAAACACGTTTTGTGTGTGTGTGAATCGTTGTGTGCGTGAGTAAAACATGTTTTGCGAGTGTGTGGGGTTTTGGCATGATTCTAACTCCATACTACTCCACCTCACCTTAGAGGGTTCTAGGCCAGTTTGCCGAAACCCAGTTTGCCGACTGGCTTTGTGAATGGGTGTATCACATAGTCGGCACACGAAAAACCCACATTGCCGACAATAATAAAACTATAGAAAATCGTACTTTAATAATTAGATTAATATAATATAATAATACAAATCTGCCGACACCTACTACAACCTAGTTGAACATTTACGCCGCCATATGGCACGTCGTCAACTACCATTCAGCCCGAACAAGATAATGACCGACTTTGAATCTGGAATGATACCAACCATTGCGCTAATGTTTCCCGGGACAACCAGGAAAAAGACATTAGAAAACACCAAGGTATCTTAGACAATAGAAACAATTTATTAAAGTACGATTTTCTATAGTTTAATTATTGTCGGCAATGTGGGTTTTTCGTGTGCCGACCAGGCTATGTGATACACCCATTCACATAGCCAGTCGGCAAACTGGGATTCGGCAAACTGGAGTCGGCAAACTAGGTTTCGGCAAACTGGTCAGATACCCCTTAAAGAGTCAACTGCAACTTTGCGTCTGCGTGGTTTGTTGGAGAGGAGTTATCTGTCGACCCTGGCAAGGTGCTGGGGGTAGAGGGCAGAACAATAATCATGTGTCCGTGCTAAAAATGAGTTGGACACCCCAGAAATAAAGGAACAGAACACTGTAATGTCTATAAGACGTTAGGCGAAAGCTGAGGTTTCTTTCAATGTTTTTACAGTAGGCCTAAGCGTTCGAACATTTTGTAAAGAATGTTAAACAGAAGCACAACAACAAGTAGTCTGCCCTAGTTCTAGAGTTCATTAAGCTTGTAAAAACAAAACATTCATTCTTGTTAATCCACTTTTTTTTACTTACCGACATGATCAAACTACGACTTCAACAAAGAGTTTGCGTGGACCGCGATTTAGAAAAGTACAAGACACGCCTCCTCCTACTACAAGTTAGGCCTCCGTCTTGCAGGACGCAGACAGACCCTTCTCAAACTGATACGCACGCTACCGCTCGCTCTCCTCGCTCGTCCACTCACTCGCTGACGTGACACACACACACACACACACACATACACACACACGCACACGCACACGCACACAAAGACAACACAAGGTCAATCAAAGTATCTGTAGGGTATAAAGAGAATGAATAAAGGAATATATTTCATCACATTTATTTTGATCATTGACAACGCAGAATTCCAATAACTAAATTGAATGCACTACGCAAAGAGTACGGCCATGCATTAAACGTTGATATTCAAATCCTGTTATTATGCCTTATCATACTCAAGTGAATGATTTTTTGATTACGTTCTTTACTCCTTACTGACATACTGAAACACACACAAATACAGCTCATTGGTTACTGTGTTTATATCTCTGGATTTTATATATAATGTATATATTATATAAATATTAAATATATAATAATATTTCCTGACACATTGCGGCAATTTGGCTAATCTACTTGAAAATTGCCAAATACACAGCCTAAATGCTATTATTCACACAACTGACATAAAGGCCAATGCACTTCACCCCCCACCCCAAATCAATACCTCCTGTGGGCTCAGAATTTGGTGCTTCGCCCCAGGATATGCATACAATACTTTCTCATGTGCAGCGTTTAATTTTTTTTTTTACCCCATGTCCCTTTACGGGTTCAGTAGATGAACTCGCCAGCGTCATTAAAATTTGTGGGACGTTTTTCCTTCAAAGAAACAATTATTTTCGAAATTGTTTCTAATGTTGATACAAAGGATAGGTATAGGCTAGACACAATCAAGTTGGCGAATATTAACCGCAAATAACAAGCAGCCTAAATACCAGAGTTTTTGAGGCTTCCGCCTGTGAATGGTTGAATGTCTAAGAGCAACTCCGAACTCCGCCTCCAGATTACATCCGTTCACTATGTTCTAGCTGATAATGGCAGGGCCATCGCTCCGCATACGCAGAGCCAAACCCCGACCCTGAACCATGGGTGTACCTCCCAACCCCCGGGACCCCAGACCCTACCCCCCAGACCCTACACCCCAGGCCCCAGACCCTACACCCCTGAATACCCCCATGTCTGCAGCTGGAAGCCCTCCTTCTCAGACAGAGCAGGAGACATGGTGGTCTTCAGCCTCTATCGGGTTCATATCGGAGCACACTTTTTTTATTGTTGGAAACTGTTTTCAATGCAGTGCCCCAGATTGGAGGAAACACTGCCTGCTGAGTGCTCCACCGAGACGCGTGATTGGTCGAGGCAGTGCGTCACTCAGCGTCGGGGGAGCGCTAACCGCTGGCTCTGACGCATGCCAGCCGTCCGCTGCACCTTCCTGTTCCTGGACGCACACGTCCTGCTCCTCCAATCAGAATACTCTGCTTCCTTACCGCAAACCACCAGGGCCCAATCAACAGCCTGATTTAGGAAACTGGGCTGGGCTTCAAACAAGCTCTTACATGTGCACGTATGATTTGATGTGTGTGTGTGTGTGTGTGTGTGTGTGTGTGTGTGTGTGTGTGTGTGTGTGTGTGTGTGTGTGTGTGTGTGTGTGTGTGTGTGTGTGTGTGTGTGTGTGTGTGTGTGTGTGTGTGGGCCCTGGCATCTGCGCCACGCGCGCAACTCGCTATATCAATGCACAACCCAAATGCATAAAAAATGAATAGATCATCAGAGCCAGCCGCTCCATAATAAAAACATGTCTTACCGTCATGCAGTTAAAAAAGTACAAAGGAGCTTGCTCTTCTCCACAACCCTGTCTATCACGCCATCCGAATCCAAGTTCATAAGGACCTCTTTGTGTGTCGCCACTCTGATGGCTGTCGGATTCTCTGTCGCCCATCGAGTAGCTTCCAACTTCCAACTTCCAACAACCCCAAACACGCAGATGTGGTCTAGCCTACTCGATTCGGTCTTGAAATTCCCAGAAGTCATTGCTTCATTTAAACCTTTGCCAACAAATAATCGAATATAGAAAATACAGGTAGATTTGCTTTATTTCAAACCATGCACATTTTTTAACGTCTGAAAAAGAAATTTGGCCTCAAAACAATGTCGACCGATGTAAAAGTTGAGGGAAGCCATCACTGTGATAGAGACAAATATATCTGGTATAAACATGCTGATATTTTTTCATGGAAAATGAGGGACTTGGAGAAATTTGGATGGCTTGTTATTGCAGTTGAAAGTGGGCCCGAGATGCCATGGGACATGCAGGCTCGTAATTTGCGGGGGGTTAGGGGGGTCATGACCCCACCAAAAATCTGATCCAGCTAATATAACCCCCCCCCATATCATCACACATAATTCAGATAAACAAAAATATGAAATATTCTGCCAGCAAGGAGTTTTGTGTGGACAATAAAAAGGATTTTTTTTTGTCAAAAAAAAGGAATTTGTGGGGTCTTTTGTGTTGTTTGCACTCAATTGGCCCTTCGCTAAGCCCCGCCCCCCTTAGTTACTGTTGCTATGTCTGTCAAGCTTTTGCTCCTAGCAAAAGAAATATGGCGTTTTCAATGATACCATCAACACAATTTCCAAAGGAAATCACCACACATTTTTGGAAAAACGGTTCTGATATATCAGAGAGAAGCCGACAGAAGGGTCTGCAGTATGCGTTTGAGGGATATATCCACAATATCGTCTGCTGGCGGAGTCAAAATAATGACATTAAGATAGAGGGAAAAGCTCATAGGTCACAATGCAAGCGTCAGGCACCCCACGTCTTGACACTTCAGGTGAAGGACAACCATATACAGGAACAACAATGTTCTTGTACAGCTGGGTAAGTCAACATATTGTTTAAATTTCAGTTAATGTCTGATTAGTTTTCATTATCTACGTGTTAGCCCATTGCTAGCTAAACTAGCTAACGATATCCCGCTCTTGTATTTGTTTACAGCGCGCCAGGATATTGTTCCCATATAGTGGGATTGATTTATACCCTGGAGCTCATAAACAGACAGCAAGAAAAGCCCCAATTAAAGTCCTGCACAAGTGTGCCACAAACAACAATGGCATAAACCGAGGAGTAATAAAATAAAAAGCTGTGGCCCATCATCCATTCGTAGTGGTCGCAAAGGCCAGACATGACCGCAAACGGAGACCTATTGATTGCCAACTACACAGGGAGCAGGTAAACTTCGTTGTATTAAGGATATTATTTAGGTTTGATTGATTGTGAGTCTCACTTTTTTGTTACTATGATAATACAGATGATGGCGCTCTTATAACATACGTTTCTTTTATTAATCTTTCCGTGATTCAGCTGTTGATGTGGTCTTCCACACTGCTTTATCTACGTGTTGCACCTCTCTTCTTGGGTCTTGGGCTTGGGGAAGGGGAAAAATTGGACACCACCTTCGACACTTTGAGAGTATCGGGTGTCGGATTTACAGGTCCCGTATGCGCACCGCTTCGGCATATTAGCATCTGCTGTAAGCTTGACAGACCTCTCGGTTGCTACACATGGTTGCTAACGTAGGATTGGTCAGTGGCTGTTTAGGGGAGGGGCTTAGCGAAGGGTCAATTGGTTGGCTGTTTTAACTTGCGATTGATAGTCGGTGGAGTCAGTCTCTTGTTGACACAAAGTGACTGTTGGTCATTCTTGCTTTGCTTGAATTCTGGAATAATTGTGGGGGGTGCATGAGTGTTGATCAGAATGCCTGATGTGAGCTAGTTTTGATGGGATGCGTGTTGTGAATTGAGAACAGCCAGCTCATGATGTGATACAGTGTTCAGCTGTGCAACAAATATTTTTTTTCTTGTTGACGACTTTTGTAGTGCTGTGTGTAGCCACACGTTTGGCCCTTCTGAACTTAAACACACAGTTAATTTCCTTTCCTCTTGTTTATGTTGTTAGCTTAGCCATATCGTGTCATATTGTCAACATTGGTTCATGGAGCAGGACATAGTGGGTCATATGTCTGATGCTTTTTGGAAACGTTTTCTTTATAAACGTGCCAGACAGGCACATACTTTTTTATTCCTTAGTCATTAGCTACATGGGTATGCCATCTTTCAGAACCTTTCATTACCGGCACTAAAGAGAGAAAAAATAGTGCATCCTCATCGTACTCTCTCTCTCTCTCTCTCTCTCTCTCTCTCTCTCTCTCTCTCTCTCTCTCTCTCTCTCTCTCTCTCTCTCTCTCTCTCTCTCTCTCTCTCTCTCTCTCTCTCTCTCTCTCTCTCTCTCCCCCCCCCTGTGTCTCTCTGGAAGTTTAATTGGGTTTATTACAGTGATGTTAGCCAATCAGAGGTGAGACATTTGCATGTCATGAAAATTCATTAATATTTTTAATATTTTTTTCACCAAAACCGACTCAGAGGGCATTCACTTCTATTAGTGACCACTGCAAAGTCAATAAAAAACGATGCAATGACACCTTTAAGCAATGTAAAACGAGTATGAGTGGGGTCAGGGTAAGGTCAGGGGGGCGTTTGCTCAAAAAAGGTTGAGAGCACTGACCTAAACTAAGCATCTCTAACCTAACACCTAAACATACCATGTCTAACCTAATACCGAAACGAAGCATCTCTAACCTCACACCTTAACTAACCATCCCTAACTAAACCTAAACTAACCGCCACATTCCCGCTGGGGGTAATCTCCTCTCATCTCTGGTCACGCCTCTCAGCCCGACGCGCGCTCAGACTCAGCATGGGTGCATCTCTCCGCGGGGTTCCTCCGTGACGCTGCTCCCCGTCCCGAAATGATAGCGGCCTCGCAGCGAAGACTCCGGTGGTTTCAGGGGCTGGTCGTCGCCATGGGAGTCGCGGTGCTGCTGTGGATGCGCAGGTATGTAGGCTCTATAGAAACCCGTTTATTCCGTCCTCTTTTCCTCGTGCTTTTCTCTCTCTGACTCGGTGGCGGGCATAGACCATTTTGCCAGGACTGACTCAGTGGAGGGTCTAGACCAGGGGGCCAGGACTGACTCAGTGGAGGGTCTAGACCAGGGGGCCAGGACGGACTCAGTGGAGGGTCTAGACCAGGGGGCCAGGACGGACTCAGTGGAGGTAGACTCTACCATTTCACGGCCCTTCTGGCCGTGCCGAGTCCAACCGAGCCGTGCTGATCTGCCTTTCCAGGAGGTCGGTCTCCCTCGCTGGCTCGCTCTGCCAAAGCGGGTCCGAATAAAGGCATACCTGTACAGGATCACAATAACCGGTGCTCCCATGTGTGCGTGCTGGTGCGCGTGCTGGGTGCCGGAGACGCGGCGCCACCAGAGTGAGTCTCCTCAGCTCGGTGCGCTTGGACGCGTTGGTTCCTCTTGATTGTTCATAAGAGGAAGGGAGCTCAGATAGAAATAAGACGACGAGTGTTCTCGGTGTACGGAACTGATAATCATTGTTCATATCTTCTTTTTTTCTTTTTCTGACAAATAACGGCTCGGAAACCTTCGATAGTGCCCGCATAATGGCAGCTAACTGTTTAGAAAACTCGAACTGCGGATTTACAAATCATGGCCCAAATATCATGAGTAAGGATTAAAGCACAAATAAATTTAATGATTTGATTAACTAACTTCAATTGATAATATATCATAAGATCTGACACATTGCAGATCCAATGCTGTAAAAAACGTTGATTGCTTTCTAGGCTATTCATTTTGGCAGATTGATATTAAAGTTAACCGAAACAATAAAAATCCTGAGTAATTTGATGTTGTAATATGAACATAGAAGATTGATTGTCATTGCATTGAATGCAGTATATTAACGCAACGAAATGGAAGGTGCCACTCCCGATCAGTTCTTTAAATAGAAGAAAAAATAGTTTGATAATTATGTGAGAAATAAGCCACCCCCTCTTCTCCCTCCATACTACCCAGTATGACCAAGTCTTTCATTGACCCATAGCACTTCTGGAGGGAAGCAGATTAAACATGTAGTGAGCAGGTAGGCAGCGTCTTTGAGGATGGATCTGGTCCTATTTAGGCAGCGGGAGATGGCGAGCTCTTTCAGGGAGGGCAGAGTGCAGCCTACGAGCTTCTGGGCTGTGCCTAGGACCCTCTGCAGAGCCCTCCTGTCTGCCGCCCAACTCCCTGCATGCCAAGCTGTGGTGTAATAAGTCAGTGTGCTTTCGATTACTGACCGATAGAAGGACACCAGCTTCTGTAAGAGGTGGGTTTTCCTGAGGATCCTCAAGAGGTGAAAGTAGTGTAGTCATTGCTGGGCCTTCTTTGTTATTGCTTTTGTGTTTGTGGTCCATGAGACTTCTTTAGAGATGTGTGTGTGCCTAGGAATTGAAACGATGGAACCCTCTCAACGAACAATGATGATTCAGCTACACTACGTCAAAACTTTCATCTTTGCTGATTCCGCATTTTGCAAAGAGATTTTATTGTCCTGGCCTTTATTTATGGCTGGTTCAGACTACACGATTCTCAGACATTCCTCCACGATTTAACATGTCATACTATACGATCACAGAGCCAGGAAATCTGGCCTTGTCTCGTCGGAAGACTGGCCACACTACAAGATTCAAGGGTGCGATGCTCTCTATTTTGTATCATTCACGTTTGCAAGATATTTAGAAATTCTAAGGTTTAGAACTGACAGAAATGTTTTTAACATTTTTGTCATAAAGGTTCCAGTAGTTTTTATATCTGCTCAATGCAGCAACTCCTCACAGTAGTTGCGTTGCGTGTGACATGCGCCATACAAAGTACCCGCAGCCACAATGTAGCCTAGCAACAGAGCGTCAACAATGGATCTCGAGTACCTAGCACTCGGCATTATGCTAGCGGTTTGAGGTTTCTGATTCAGGTTATGATAGCTTTGCAGTCACGTGACTACCATGGCTACCTGGAGGGCAACAAACGCAGACAAAATGGCGACGCAGACAAAATAGGCCTACTACAATCAATAAACTATTTACCATAAATGTTTAAATTAGATATCAAGAAAAGATAAACATATAGAACTTGTGATCATCCAAACACAGCACCCGCTGATGTTTGGATCATTGCTTTAAAGTGGGCAACGTCTCGACCAATCGGAGTTTGGAGATATTTACATTTATCTTCTAGAGAATATGTCACCTCATACCACACAAAAAATAAAAGCCCACAAAAGTACGGATAGAAAACTTTTTTTCAAGAGTGGGTGGGTTAAAGGTGCCATGGCATGAAAATCTCACTTTATGAGGTTTTCTATCATAGATATGAGTTTCCCTAGCCTGCCTAGTGTCCCCCAGTGGCTAAAACTTGCGTTCGGTGTAAAACGATCACTAGGTCTTCTGCTCGCCTTTGAAAAAAACAGAGGCTCAAGCGCGCTGATTTGGAATGTGGTTTATTATGTCGTCACACTGCAGTAAGCTCCTCCCCTTACTCTGCCTGGCCCGCCCAGAGACTTGGCCCGCCAATGAGACACGACCGTGCGAGTGCCACATCTGTGTGTGTGTGAATACACACACTGTAATGCAAGTGTTTCTTGTCCGTTCTTTCACGTCTCTTGTATTTCCACAACGAGACTGTTGTGGGGGTTATCTCAGCCATGGTTGAGAAGGAATTGGGGGAATTGTACGAAGTAGGCTACATGAACTGCAACATGCCGCCGGTTGCCGCGAGGCTCCACCACCGCGAAGCACCACTGCCCGGCAGCGGGCAGATTCATAATATCGGCTCAGACAGCTTTTGGACGTGATAATATATATTACATGATATAGATATCCATGTAGGTTATATGATATTATTTAGAGCTCCAGGACTAGAGGTTCTAGACTATTTACAGAACACGGCTAAAGGCTGTGTGCGCATCGCCATTGCGATACATCCACTGTAAACAGAGTGCATGGTACCGTGGCAACAAGCTGCTCAGGGCCACACCTCCACCCTCCTCCTTGACCCACCTCGCTCCTCCTCATTTGCATTACAGCTACAGACACCAAAATGGCGCATTTGGGGAAAGCTCAATGTGCGACTGACTTGTAGTGGCTGTAATTCTGCACCATGGCTGAATTTCGGGAACGTCTTCGAATACTGTGCATCCATAAAATAGCATGTCATGGCACCTTTAACAACGTTGTCGTATGGGAGGTGAAAAACAGGAATATCTTCATAACCAAAGCAAAGGTGGGTGAGTACTATCTACCTGCAAATGATCAACAAATAGCTTTTCTCTGAATCAAATAACTTTTAAGTGGCCCTTTTAGTGACGCTGTCACACCAAAATTATTGATCGATTGCATGTGACGTCACGCGTGACCCCGGCGGCCATTTTGGAGGTCGACTCGTTTGTGTATTGGACGCGTACAAGTGTGCTGCTGCGTTGTGATTTAGCGTTTTACCCATTATTTTCCTCAACAAGTATGGTTTTAAACGGTGACTTGTCTAAACTCCTTCAGAGTTTAGACCAAGTCTATGGCTATGGCTAGAGGTGAGAGTTCATGGTCGAGAGAATTATCGTGTCTTGAAGCGGCGCTAATGGCATATTGAAACGGGCCAATACGCAATCTCACTTGTTAAGAGAAGAACTGAACCACTGTTAATGCCTACTTGGCAATATTATGGTCATAGGCATGTGCTGGTCTCGTAAAATCTGTGGAAAGTGGCATTGGGTGCCCTCACACCGAGTTCTGGGCTAGATATGTGTGAATATGTAAATCTATGTTCTGAAACTTATTGGTATCATTGCCGCATGATATTATTGTTATATCTTTGGTGGGGGGGGGAACTGGCGGGATGGAGTTGTCTAATTGAATCAATAAAAATGTATAATAACCAGCAAAATGATGTTATTAATGTCCAATACATAGTTATTGAGAAATTCATGTTAACGACCTGGAATGATTACACCTCAACATAAACGTACACAACCAGAATACAATATAGGCCTACATTGAGTAATAAAATTCATTCTTTCAAACATATGTACAGTGACAAATGATAGCCCATGAAAGAGAAACAATAGCCATTTCCACACATTGATAGATTTTATAATACATACATACTAATGCAAACTCAGAAGGAAATTACTGACATCAACAAGAGACAGTGATACCATATGCCAAAAGCAAACTAACAACATCACTTCTCCTTTTTCTTAGGCCGGGTTGCCATACTCTTACACTCTGGGCAAACAAAGTTTGGTCTTAGGGCATTTGTGATAATGTAAGGCACTCAAATGGTACCACTGATATCACACAGTTTTGGGATCTGGAATCTGGGTGTAGTGGGGTGGTTTTGTTTGAGGGGATGAGCCAATGATCTTCCCGCAATTAATTCAAATTCAATGGGGGAATCTGGGTCAGTCTGGCTAGCTTTCCACTGGGTGGACGCATCCTGTGCTTATAGGGGCATTTCACCTCCCGCAGACCCTTTCGCTGAACAGCTTTGCAGCTGATGATACCATCAGGACTGCCC
>OLKM01007628.1:0-11262 GCA_900291075.1 Melanogrammus aeglefinus | reverse complement strand
CAGTCAAGGATGTAGCGCCGGAGAGATAGCCCACCCTGGAAGGTGCCGGACTACATGCCGCATCAATCTAACGACAAAATGCCCAGCCGCCCTCTCACCGCGAAGCACCATCCGTCAACGGACTGTGTGTTCGTGCACACGACCTTTCACCAGGTAGGCCTCTCTCACACGACAGAAAACATGGAAGTAATCGCTCTCCGGTTCGCTGTTAAACTAAAAACCAAAACACAACACTGTTGGCCCGTAGCCTTAAATGGACATGCAATTATACAGTACTTTTTTTGATGGACCAGTGGCTTCACCCAAACCGCTCTACTCTACATATTCCTGACATTCACGCCCATCTCGCGTGACACACATTTTATAGGCGTCACTCTAGAAGGACGAACCGGTAGGACATCAGATATTAGTGGCACAACCCTTACGAGTTACCAGATACGGACCGCACGCTCTTCTCGCTGTAGCCCTACCTGTCGCCCCGTGCCTACTATCTAGATTATAAGGACAGACTTTGCACTATACGAGAGACACACACTTTCGCAACTGCAATCCTATGGTTCCTACAAAGCTTAAGAACGATTTTGAGTCATTCCATAACGTGTCATTTTTCTTTTAACTAAAGGCAAATAACCGCCTGGCCCAAAAGCGCGGCGGGCGCAAGCATGCGCATGCAACGCCAGCGCCACTATACCTGGACGTCTCATCATAGCCAGCCGCTGACGGCCAACCGGTATCAACGAGAAGCGCAGCGAGCTGGAGGAGCAGCAGATGCACTCAACGTCGCCTCCGCAAGATCACAGGAGACCGTGGACCAGGTGAAGTTCTCCACCCACCCCACCCCTTTCCTTAATGAAACCAGTCCAGTAAGCTAATATACTGGGAAATTGGAACAGAAAAAAATAAATAAATGAATACATTTTTATTTTATTATTATTATATTATTATTATTATTATTATTAAATTTAATTACCGACGAAACATATGAATTGCAAAAGAGAAGACGTCCTTATGCTAAGGTAACGGCACAATGAACAATCGTACAGATAAAGTGCATATACTCAATAAAAAGGAACATACAGTTAATAGCAGCCATAAATACCCTGATCAGATAACACTGACAGATGTGGACATAGTACACTCACAAAGGGAAAAAAAAGACACAAGGTGTAAAACAGGTGACAGACAGGTATACTTCAGAGGGGAAAACGCACTTAACGGTACAGCGATACGCAGAGTGGGTACAGTAGCTCCATGGACTTGTATTGGCATCAAAGGTGCAGACACAAGATTGCAACAGGACAATATGAATCGGTGTCGAGGCCTTCCTCCCGCGTCCTGCGCAAGGATCGTTATCGCGAGTTACTCTTTTTGCTGTCTTCACAATGAATTCCCCCGCCCCGCCCCCCCCCCCCCACCCCAAAAGTTGGAGGAGGCTCCGTCGGGAGCTTGAGGAAGTGCCAAGACACAGGAGCTGGAGGTGGAAGAACGCCGCTGCCAAACGACAGGATGGCTCAAGAGATGTCAAAGACAGCAAAGAGGCCTGAGAAGAAGAGGTAGGCTCCCTTTGAAGGAGCAGTGAGTGTTAATCATGAAAGAGCAAGGGACTTGGGTTTGTTGCTTTGCCTACCGTTTGCCCTTTTTGAATGCATAGTTTTCTTTGACTGATTTTATATAGATACTTTTATACCGGCAACTCCGCCCGCCTAGCCTAGCATCTCGTTCAATCGTGCCTCGCGCTGTGGTGAGTTCCAGGTGATGAGTTCAGGAGATGCCAGGAGTCTGTGTATCAAGCAGGCAGGAAGTGATCAACAGAACAAGCAGCTGAGCGTCAAAGAGGATCCTGGACCACGTGGAAGCCTGCCGTTATTGAGGCTCAAGAATGGTAATGCATTATAATGGTTCTTCACTTTTCACTGAAGATTCTTTTTTCACCGGATAGATGGATGGATTGAATATGTGTAGATGCTCAAGTACAGTAGAATAATCCTTATCTTTATGCCAACCACGTATAACTATACAAGAAAATAAAAAAAAAACAAAAATGAAAAAACAAGAAAAAAAATAAAAAAAAAAAAAAAAAAACAAAAAAAAAAAAAAAAGAAAAAAAAAAAAAAAAAAATAAAAAAAAAAAAAAAAAAATAATGAGGTTTTAAGGGTATTTCTATCTAAAGGCAACTTTCCCCAGCCCGCATAACGATCTCCTACAGTGGCCCTTTTTCCCCTCGTCTTGGAGCGCCCGACCTCACTCACTCCTTCTGCTCCACCACGCTGTCGCCTCCTCTTCCCCCCCCCTATAACTCGAAAACCCCGTGTCCAGCCGTTAAGTCCATTAAGAAGCAGCACCTGGGGTGGGGTGGTCCATGTGCCAACCCCCACCGCCGCGCCGCCTGTCAAGGTGGCCCCTGGAGTCCCATCTCGCGCTGCTGGCTGGGGGAGCAGCAACGCACGGACTGAAGCAGATCCGGCTCCATCATCAATGAGGGAGAAAATTTATCCCCACTCATCGTCAACTTCAATGCGGAACGAGACTCAGGTAGACGTCGCAGGCAATGCCAAAAGCCGTTGACCTAAAAGAGTGTTGTTCTCATCTCGTTGCCCTGTCTCCCTTCTCTTTCTCTCTGCATATCTCGTACCGTACTCCAATTCCGCCCTTATCCTCCATCCATCCAGGTCTCCACTCCCGTGTCGGCGGTCCCTCCCGAGTCAGCTGTACCAGTGGCCGCACCCCTCCCTCCCCCCGCGGCCCAGTGGTGAGCTCTATAAAGAGGCAGCAACTGGTAGGAGTGCGGCTAAATGACCACCCGCCCGCCGCGGTCAAGCTGCGCTGGAGTCTATCTGCCTGCTGCTGGCGAGGAGAACCAGTGAATGAAAAAAAGAATCAAGACAAGTTTATAATCGAGGGACAATTTCATCAGCAGCATAGTCAACTTCTCCTCGAGAGATGAAGGTACGACGTCGACGGAGACGAAAGTTTCGCCGAGTTTATGCGGATACTGATGCGCATGCCTGTAAATCAGTTACCGAACGAGTTTGATTATTGGTGTGATTTTTCTTAGTTTTTGTTAAAAAATAAAAAAAACATATATTTCCGCTTCATTGTGAAAAGAATATTTGTAATCTTGTCTGAATGAATCAAAAATATATTCTGAATTTCATAACTTCAGAACTTTGATTACCATTTTCTTGGAATTAACTAAATGGATCGAGACCTCTCCTGAACAAATGGACAGTTGACTCGAAGTCCAATTAGAAATAGCATGCTAAACCTCGCATCCAACAACTATTTCATTTAATACTTCGCGGCCTGCCCGCCTTAGAATCTCCCATCTTCTTCCACAATTCTCCCATGCTTTTTTCCCCCCCCCCCCTGCGATCTATTTCACTCCAACGTCAAAAACACCTTTAATATAGGTGCACAAAAATTCTCTCTAGTGTTTTTGATTTGCCCTTACGATTCTTAAACTAATGTATAAAATGCTCCCCCCCCCCCACCGATTCTAGTGACTCCATCCGTGAGAAGATGAAGAAGAACTACATGTCGAACCCCAGCTACAACTACGAGCAGGTCAACCGGGCCTCTCTGGCCTGTGGGCCCATGGTGAAATGGGCCATCGCTCAGGTAGGGGACCCCCTCAAGAACACCACTGGTCATTCACACCAACAAATGAGCATTTGGAACAGAGGTTCCCATACCAATCATATTTGTCCCAGATTGCATCCTGTTGTCCGATTTGAACAATCATCTCACAGTGGGCTGAATACAAATAATTAAAAAAAAAACGTTTTTTCTATAACCTAGTTCCGGTGTTTTCCCCCCCCCCCCCCCCCCCCAGTTATATTTGTGACCGTATTCATAAGAATGTAAGAATGTAGTTACCCAGGTTATGCGAGCAGCCCATGCTGAAGCAAATATTATTCTTTGTTCAATTGTGAACATTTAGTAACTTTATCTAGATTGGTCTTATTCAAAGAAATGCAATGATATGGGCTTATTAGGTCAAGTTGAAAGGTTTGTTTCAAGTCAACGTCTTTATTATGGCCAAACGACACAAGAAACCAGGGAAGACCACAAGCCTGGACCTGGACGCACACGAAAGACACATCAACGCGTAAAAAATACACAGCGTCGCGTCGCCCGGTTGTGAAAACACAATAAAATAAACAAGTATCGCGAGACAAAGTGCTAAATGGTTTCACCCAGTTCAAAGCCCCCCCCGCCTAGCACTCACCAGCCCTGCCTCCTCTCCCAGCTGCACTACGCTGACAAGCTGAAAGCGCGTGAGCCCCCACTGGCGCAACGAGCCTGCAGAAAGCTGGAGGACTACGCCACGGACCACAAGTCCAAGGCGGAGGAGTGGAGCAGATGATCCGGGACCTGAGGCCAGCATCGCCCGCTACAAGGAGGGAGTACGCCGTCCTCATCTCCGAGGCCCAGGCCGCCGCCACTGCAAAATCACCCAAAAAAAATCGCCAGCCGACCTGGCCGCCGTGGAGGCCAAGGTGACGCCAACGTGTCTGTCGCAAGCACTGACATCCCAGGCCTCCGCCACTTAACCAGTAGCATATAAATGGGATTGTCCAAGCATCTAAAATGTCTAATGGGAATGCTGGCTTTGTATGGAAGGAGACACTGGCTTAATTGGTAGAGCAACAAGTTCAAATTAACTTTATTCAAAATAGCTCGATTTGCCTGGTGAAAGCTTAATAGGCAACCCATAAGGTCTCGTTAACTGAAATCGTTTGGTGAAAACAACTAATTGCTCTACAACTTGATTATACGGTGAAAACATTGCGAGTTGTCAGTGTGCTGTGGCCGCATGGCGGTGGTGGCCATCGCTCTTGGTATTCACCCTCTGTTCTTCCTGTGTCTGCTCGTTCCCAGAGTGAACGCGCAGCCCGACGCCACCCCTGCTCAGAGCCTCTCGGCAGAGCGCGACCGCTGGGAGCAGACCAATCCGAGAACTTCAAGAACCAGATGTCCACCAATCGCCGGGACTGTCTGCTTCTCTGCGCCTCATGCGCCTAACGCCGGTACTTTGACAGCAGTGAGGCAACCTGTTCACGCACCTGGTCGCACCACCTGGGCAGCAGGCCAACAACAGGTAACCGAGTGGGCTAGCACGAAAGGTACTGGGGTGCAATCCGGCAGATCTCCACCAGCTACCTGTGGGTAAAAGCCCTAACCTCTACCTGCCGCCTTTTGCAACACGTTTCTATTCAATTCAGGTGAATTTGTATAGCCCTTTAATCACCATTAACAGTATAAGGGCTTAACAAGGCCCAAACATTTATATCACCCACCACTGCCCAAGCCCCCAAAAGGACAAGAAACCTCCCTTAACTCGGCAAGGAGAAATCTTTGAGTGAGGGCTTCCCCCTTTCAATATAAATAAGCTTTGGATAAAAAATGTTTTAATCTACTGTTTATGCTTCCATTTGCCCGTTAGTTCCGTACCGACATCGCCAGGACGGAGTACCTGTCAATGCGACGAGAGGCTGGCCGCTGGCAGGACCAGCTCACGCTGCCCGCGGAACGACCTGTGGGCACGGAGAACGCATCATGTTGAAGAAGGTTCAACAGGTCAGTGAGGGAGGGGGGATTATCCCCAGGGTTAGTGAGAGAAAAAACCCGCAAAAAGGTAGCAATGACCTTGGTTGCGTGGACCGTGCTTTGCATCTTGTTGTGTGTTTTCCCGCTCCAGGTACACACCTCATCATCGATCCATGGCCAGGCCCACAGAGTTATCATGAACGAGTACAAGGAGCGCAAAGAATCACCGGACCACTTCCTTGACGACGCCTTCAGGAAAAGAACCTGGAAGAGCGCCTTAGCGCACTTGCGAAACCCCCTGCTGGTGCAGGTAATGGCCCGACCGGCTGTGTTGCGCCCACTTGTTCCAGAGATGCTCCCGATCAACTCGGACGCCGATCATGATGCGGCAATATTTGCTAAAAATTTCCTGATAGGAGAACCCAAATGCGCAATCAAAATAGCCGATCACAAAAAACCGATCACGTGACGTAAATTACCCCGCAAACTTGCCAGAGGCAGCATGAGTTTCTCTTCCTAAACATTGTGGCTACACTGCCAGGATTTCCACTGTTAAGATGGTAAAGGAGAACAGTTTTACGTTGAGGTTAAAGTCAAATGTATTGAAGATAGTTCCATTCCCTGCCCATTCTGTGATCGGCAGTGATCGGAATCGCAGATCAGATTTGGTGCATCGGCTCAAAAATGCTGGCTCGAAGCATTTCTAATTTAACACATGCACAAGCTCGTAAACTCATCGTGTGTGTGTGTGTGTGTGTGTGTGTGTTGTGTGTGTGGTGGGTGTGTGTGTGTGTGTGTGTTGTGTGTGTTGTGTGTGTGTGTGTGTGTGTGTGTGTGTGTGTGTGTGTGTGTGTGTGTGTGTGCCCGCCCCACCAGGACGTCGGAGAGCTACGACCCCATCCTCACACCCCGTGCTCACACCGAGATGGTGCGCAGGAAACGGGGGCCGCGTCCTCAATCACCCTGGGCGACCAGGACATCGATCTGTCCCCTCGTTGCGTCACTTCCTCTCCAACCCCGGGACCCCACGGTGGAGTTCCCCGCCCGACTGTGTTTCCCCGTGACTCTCGTCAACTTCAGGTGACGCCGCAGCAGCCTGCAAGAGCCAGTGCCTCACGAGGTCCCAGGCCGAGAGGCCCGACGTGGATGAGAAGCGCTCAGACCTGCTCAAGCTCCAGGGTGAGGAGTGCAGCGGACTGACGGGATCGCCGGGGACGGGAACGTCAGGGAATGGGGTTTAACAAGGAGTGACCCTAAATCACAGCCAATGTTAACACCAACACTTGATCTGCTTGACCACTAAATTATAGGCAACTATTATAACTGTTATAGGCAAACATTTGGACTGTTGCAAAACATTGGAGCAATTAAATTAAAACGTATTGAGTTGAAGGTTATTTAACTCTTATTTATGTTTCCCAAGGTGAGTTTCCAGTTGCGCTTACGCCAGCTGGAAGAAGTCTCTTGCTGCAGGCCCTGAACGAGGTCTAAGGGTCGCATCCTGGAACGACGACACCATCATCACCACGCTGGAGAAACTGAAGAAGGAGGCGGCGGAGGTGACCCGCAAGGTGGAGGAGACGGACATCGTGATGGCCGAGGTGGAGCGGTGTCCCAGCAGTACTGTCGCTCATCTCGGCGTGCAGCAGCATCTACTTCACCATGGAGGCCCTGAACCAGGTCAGAACACCAGCGGCCTCTTCTGGGTTCAAATACGAACGCAGTGCTCACTAATGATCAGAAGGGCTCAACAGTTTGGGGAAATAATCGAATTTCGACCAATATTGCGATTTAGCTTGTTTTTAAAGTTCCTGTATGTTCAGTATTATACACTATACAAGTAATACATCATTATATAGTATGACCAACCCATTGGAAGCAGTCAACATATAAACTGCTCTTTCTTTTAGGCCAGGCCTAGGTTGTTGAGATGAATTGATATTATAACATCTTTATTTAACTATTGAATTGTAAAAGAAAAAAAATACCAATCTTACTGGATCTCAAGTTCAGTTTACAGTAACAAATTCAAAAAAATAAATTAATATTACATCGCAATATCGGTTTTGAATTCTATCGTTCAGCCTTAATGTTGAGGTTTTTTTAAATGGCTCGAAAGTACGCGGCCTCGAGCCCTGCTCATAAATGATTTGTAATAAAGTTTTTTCAACTTTTTCTAACCTCTTTATTAATTATTCCCCGTGTTCCCAGATCCACTTCTGTACCAGTATCCGCTGCACTTCTTCTGACACGTACACCAGGTCCTGTACGAGAACGCCAGTCCTGAAGGCATCAGCACCACACACAGAAGGCTCGACCTCATACAACCAAGGACCTCTTCCAGGTAAGGAACCACTCACGGTCATTTCTTTATTTAAAATGGAGTGCACATTAATATAAATTAGTTTGAATATGTAAATGTGCCAGATTCAGCCATATGCTCAGGCCTAACTTACATCTGTAGTCCTGGATCAATCAAGGTCTACAGAGGAAACTACACTATCAAGGGAATCAATCAAATTCATCCCACAGCAGTTGTAAAAGACACGCATAACCATTTTTAAGATGCAATTTTTGAAATAGGAATGTGCAAAAAATATATAAAGGAGTAGGAGAAGAAGAAATGTAAATGTGAAACATTGAGCAGTAGTGATAAACATAGTTGACCATTTACGCACAATATTTGCATGCATGAACCCATTTTGAGCCTTATAAAATGTAGGTGTATTGGAGTGTGCTTTGTTGTATCATTTGAGCGGTGGTAGGTTGTGTTCAACAGCAGTGCGAGAGGTATGCTCCACCAAAGACCACATCACCTTCGCCATGTTATTGCTAGGAATCAACCTTAAGGCATGACCACGTAAGAACACTGTCTGTTACCGCCACTGTGAAAACTACTCGAAGTGGTTTTCCGTCTCCTCAACATAACACGGGTGGCCGATCTCTCTGCAGTGACGCTCCTTCGACGTGGAGTTCCTGCACCTTCCTGCGCAGTAAGGAGAGATCGTGCTGACGGGCAATGTCCCTGCCAAAGGTGAAGGGTCCTGGACCACCGGAGCAGTGCGAGGACATGGTCCGTCTCAGCCGCACGCCCGCCTTCAAAGACCTGGTGTCCAAGGTGGAGGAGGACGAGGTGAGGCTATGAGCGTCTGTCGTGGGTCTGAAGGGATGTTGAAGGGTCAACCCTACCTTATATTTTGACTGTTTGTACTACTGCACTGTAAACCCCCTTTTTTTATAAAGGGCAATTTTTTTTTTTTCAATTACTCTTATGTAAACACAAATAACTTTATGGTGTCATTTATTACATTTTCCTCCAGCAATTCTTCATGTGGCTGGAGAAGCAAGCCAACTCCCAGAACTGTCTGTTCCCTATGTGTGGTCAGAGGAGAAGCAGTCAGTGAGATAATTTTATTTTACTTTTATTTTACTTTTAATTTATATTTACTTTTATTTTGACTCTATCCTAACCTCGATGATGTAGAGGGTGGTGTTCTCCAACCTAACCTCGATGATGTAGAGGGTGGTGTTCAAGAACACAAAATTGTACCCTAACCGATGATAGAGGGTGGTGTTCTCCACCCTAACCTCGATGATGTAGAGGGTGGTGTTCTCTATCCTAACCTCGATGATGTAGAGCAGGCCTATTCAACTAGCGGCCCGCGGGCCGAATCCGGCCCATCTTACTTTTTATCTGGCCCGCAAGATGCTGCCTGTAAAAAAAATATATATATAAAAAAAAAATTATAAAAAAAAATATATATAATTTTTTTTTTTTATAAAAAAATAAAAATATATATATATCAATCAAATTACACCGTGTATTACACACGCGGGACGTGACTTTTACCACGAGGCCCTAGTCCCCATTAGCGTCAACAGCGAGGGTATTCTCTCAGGATTTTGAAGAGAATCTTTATTTATTTTTTTACCCAGAGACAGCGCAGGGAAATTATCTGATTGGATAAGAGCTCTAATACATATATTGTCGCGCTGGAGTCAACGCAACTGAAGGAAAAACAAATAAATACGTATTTAGACTTATGTGAACACACTTATTAAAATAGAATGAATGAAAAAATATATATATATTAAAAGGTATAAATTATATATTTAATAGAAATAATGTATTGTTCTGAAAGAATTATATAAAGAATTATACGGCAACAGGATTACTTCCGCTCTGTCTGCACCCGCGCAACAACCGCTGCGAGTCAAGGTCACATTGCATTTTATGCGCTTGCAGACCACGGAGAAAACTCACTGTAGCTAGGCGCTAACAAAAGCTCCCAAGATGTCTCTTTCTAAGCCAAAAAAAAGGAAGGGTTGATGGTGAAAATCGCCAATCTCAATAGCGAATGGACTGAAAAATATTTATTTACTTTGCCATCCGCCGCAAGTAGTAAACCGATGTGTTTACTGTGCAACGAAGCGATTTCCGTGATTAAGGAATACAATGTGAAGAGGCACTACCACTCAAATCACGGGCTCGTTTTGCTTCTTCCACTTATCCCGCGGGCTCGGAGGAACGGCGAAAAAAATTACAGGTGCTGCAAGCATCGTTTGAACGGAGTCAAATGGCACTTGGTCAGTTTTGCACGGAACAACAGAGAGCCATGATAGCATCCCTGCGTGTAGCCTGGACTCTTACCAGACAGAAGAGGCCCTTTACCGACGCGGACACCGTTAAAGACTGCATGCTTGCTGTCATTGATGAAGTGGTTATTGACCAAAAAGTAAAAGAGAGCGTCACTTCAGCCATTAAAAAAAGTGCCTCTTTCCAGCGAACCAGTTTCAATTCTCCGCAGAGTGGAATTACTGGCAGAAAGATGTGTTCGGGGGAAGCTTTTTTTGAAAACGTTCGAAAGGCGGAATATATATCGATTGGCCTGTGGACGAAGATACACGGATTGTCCCGGGCAGGCGCACCTATGGCGCACGCTTGCATGTGCCGGAGTTTACCGGACTGTCGCAGCTTTTGCGATTGAGTGAGGTTTTTCGGTTGAGTGACATTTCTTGAAGGCTTCTGGGCTTATTCCGGCTGGAGGGACACACTACAGGGTGAAGTGATTTTTCAAAAGATAGTGTCATTTTTTTATGAACATGAACTGGGATTTACCAAAGGTGGTGCCTGTTGGTTACTGATGGGCGCTCCCGGGCTTATGGTCGGCAGAGGTTCAAGGGCGGGCTGGTGGCTCGGCTATCACGGCCATAGCCCCGCATATGCAGTATTGCAACTGCATTTAGGTTCATCGCCATCGGTGCTGCTGGTGGTGCTAGAACGTCAGTGGTGATTTGAAAAACACTATGGCACGCACCCGTCATGAGCATTGTTGAATTTCAATCGCTCACCTCCAGCCTAGCAACATGCGGCCTTGTTTTCGTCAGCTGCTTGCGGACACGTTCGCCGATCACACTGACTTGCTCGTACATAACGACGTGAGATGGCTGAGCAAGGGAAAAGTTTTGGATCGTTTCTGTGAGCTCCGCCAGGAGATTGTGTCTTTCCTTCGCACATGTAAACATAAACGAGCAGCGAACCTATTGGAGGGCATGTTGGATGAACGGTTTATGGCAGAAGTCTACTTTCTGTGTGACATTTTTGGACACATGAACACTTTGAATCTCGAACTGCAGGGGCGGGGAAAGTCGATCGCTGATCTGGTTGAGAGACTTTGTGCCTTCAAGACCAAGCTATCGATCTTCAAAAC
>OLKM01007627.1:0-11263 GCA_900291075.1 Melanogrammus aeglefinus | reverse complement strand
GAAAATACATGTGATCTCTCTGTTCACACACCCTGCAAAATACCAGTTTTGAGGACTACACTGCGTCGGGTCATTTGGGGCTTCAAGCCACCGGGGAGGGGAGTGGGGTCGGGGGGGGGGGGTTATAAAGTGGCGGCCTAGTTCTCTGATTTATTGGTTAAGACGTTCAAACAAATTTACTGCTCCCAGGCCAGGAGAGGTCTCCCAGGCCTCTCCATGGCCCAAGGATGACATGGGGTACATATGCAGAACTCTGCATGCAACTGTGAATAATTACTTGGCGCATTCCACTCCTTGAGTTAAAGTGGCTGAGCTTGTTGCAGTATTGTGCAAGCATTCTGTGTCAAGATGTGGTGTGTGTGCTGGTGTTCGATTGTGTGTGCCTTGTGGTGTTGTGGTGTGTGTGTATGTGTGTTGTATGTGTGTGTATGCATGTGTGCGTGTGTGTGTGCTTTAGATCTGTGAGTGTGTGTGTATTTGTGCTGTGTGTGTCTGTTTGTGTGTGTATGTGCTTTAGATCTGTGTAGCGTGTGGTGTTTGTGTATGGACTAACTGTCACAGTTAACAAGAGTGCAATAACAAAACTAGGGTATATGCAACTCTATCGTAGGCCAATTTAGGGCATGCAAGTGGAGGGGTGTGTAGTGTTATGTGTGTGTGCACAAAGTCTCTAGAACGTTATAAAACAAGTGAATGAATCTAATTTAGCGTCAGCGCGTGTCTGTCACATACAGAAGCTGTTGGCAATTGGTTAGCAGCAGGCTCCCTTGCTGGGCTGTTAAACTGCAGGTCTCACCACTGAGGGCTGCCAGCAAGACACAGACACAGTGGAAGTGCTGCCCTTATAGAGGTGCTGCACGACGGTCCAAAAGGTTGCATCAGATTCCAACCTAAAATCCATCCAACTCATTATGTCCCGGTCTTGCAGGGAAAATGGGTTTTTGTTACTTATTCAGAAAGGATTTGTCTGCCTTACTGTATGGTCATACTTACTTGCAGTGCTGACCATTTGGGGCGAATTTAGTATAGCTACTTTTCAGGGAACTCACTACATATTAGACCTTCAGATTACAACTGTAAACTGTAACATAGCAAAGAACAACTCAAAGCCCCCCTGACGCCTCGGCCTGGAGATTGCTTCCTTTAATTAGATTCACACTTTATCCCTGAAAAAAACCATTTCCTACAAACAAAGTTGGCTCGAAAGCCGTCTATGCTGTAATGTGTTGCTCCCCTTCAAGGATTTGTGACATGTAATTATCCAGCTAAAATGATGTCTCGGGTGTCCGAAGATCAATCCAGCGAGGAGGTACAGTTGTGTGGATGTACCACTGCTTAATGGAGGGAGGTTGAATATCATCCATGCCGTCTAAGATAGGTCTTGTCCAACGAATATGGACTTGCCATGAGACACGAATGGTAGTTGGTTGTGGTTTGCTATAATATGTGAATGGTGTATGGCTGTTATTGTTTATTATTATATATTTTTTTTTTCATGCAAATACACACACACACACACACACACACACACACACACACACACACACACACACACACACACACACACACACACACACACACACACACACACACACACACACACACACACACACACACACACACACACACACACACACATTATGTGTGTGTGTGTTTATTGCTCCTAAACTAAATTCCTCTGTGGGAAGATAAGGACCTGACCTGAACTGATGATGTAATGGATAAAAATGCACTGGGGAATCCATCTCTGGCTGTGGCCCATGACACCACTGGCCTGTGAGTCAATAAACCGTCTCTCAGACTGTTGGAGATTTGTGGCCATTGGACAGGCAGAAAAGAGAGTTGATCTAGTGGCTACTCAAAAAAGGAGTCTCTTATTCACCCAAACATATATATTGAATATAAATTTGAATATTTGATACGTCTACCCATTACCTGCTCAAGGGAATATTCAACCTATAAGTCTCTGAAATACACATATTCAATACATGCAATAATATGATTACTTTGTGCGGATCATCTGTTTCTCATGATGCCATGTCAAAATACACAATTTAATGCTTAATAATATATTATATTGTGTGTATGTGTGTGTTTGTGGGCTTTGTCTGCGTGTGCATAAGTGTGTTGTGTGTGTGAGTGTGCGTGTGGGAATATAATTTTGTGTCGCTCTTATGTTTGATCAAGCTTTTGCAATGCAGAACACACTCATGATCCACAGAAAGTACCGCATGTTGGGTGGTTTGTTCCTCCACAATCAGAGGGTACACACACACGCGCTTTAGCTTAGGCAGCTGTATTAGTATGAAAGCGGATCAGGACATAACACCTTCCGAAACCTTCCCTCGGTTCTTAGCGTTTGCCCAGCGAGGGTCGCAACACAAATAGCAGAACAATGCAACATGTCTGCATGTTAGGTGATAGTACGTGCTATGCGCTTGCCATCTATTGAAAATAGATATGTTTATCCTCCAGGAATGAACCAAAGTGTTTTGTTCTGTGTGATAGTGGCACGGGAATACTGCTACTTATTTGAAGGAGTTATACAAACGCATGCTGTCAAGTTCCCGTTATTTCCTACGCAAACAAACGCATGACCTCCACATACGAGGGTCTGGGTTGTTAGGCTGCTTACGCCAGTTCGCCTACTGCTCTCAGCCAAACACTTAACATTTGTCATAGTGTTATGCTGTAAACTTAAACAACCACCTGTCAGTGCCGAGAACCTTTCCTTCGAACATTGTTGTTATTATTTGGGCATTTATTCCCCCTAAAGCCCAAAGTTATTGTTTAGGAAACTAAGCGGTGGAGTTGTTTCTTGTTGCCAACATGGCGGTCTCTTTGTCTACGATTTCATCGCAAGCAAATCAAGGTTAAAATAATTTTTGCTGGAAGGAAACCACAGAAACAAGTCATGTTCCTGTCCTCACGCTATGAGGAAGTGTAGCTATTGGTAGAACACAGAATTGGTCACTTTAGAAGTTGAAAGCGGAAACACTCTGGGTCCCTCTCAAAGAACAACTAACCCTATGGTTGGTTTTTCTGAAAACACACATTAAAACAAGTAGGACAGAACATCTCTTTCCCACAATGTGTGATTTAGTTCCCCTCCCTTGGTTGGTAAAACAGTAATGGGTCAGCTGTTTCAAAGGTTGGCTTTAAATGCATACCTATCCATTAATAGTCGAACCTACTCTGTTTCATTTAACTTTCCGTATTAGTGTACAGCCGGGAACCATACCAAAAATGAGAGCTAATGTTTATTGCTTGTGGCATAATGGTCTGGCCCAATCCATTCTGACAGATGCCAGCCGGACCCTTGCCTGGTTTGGGCCAATCAGCAACCCTTTATCTAATATGGCGCCGAGGTTTTGATTGGATCACGAACAGAGGGACGCGTCAAGGAATGTTCATAAACGAAAAATGTCTGCACTGATGTCACGTGTCCACACTTTTATTGCTCTGATTGGTTGTTAGGTCAATCTTAATTGCGTCTGGCAACATTTGGTAAGCGGGTTAAAGACGGACCCTTGGAACACTGACAGGAACTGAGAGGTTTCAGAACTTGATACGCTGATTGGACTGGCGATGATGTCAGGCTAGTCGTTAGCATTTGTTTCCCACAAAAATGGGGGATTCTAGTCACGTCCAGAAATGTAAAGGCCACCAAGGTCTCATTGTTACCAACCTTGAACAGCTATAAACTCTACCAAAAAGAACTTGTTCTAAATAACTTCTGAATGCTAAGTTCATTACGTCGAGGTAAATTCAAAAAAATGGACGTGGCTCAATACGATAACAGCCGCTCGATACCAATCTAGAACTATTAAGCTTGCCTTTTTCCTGACCGGGCTGACTTAGAAATGTACCCCCCCCCCCCCCGCCCCATTCTTTATTCCAACTCTCCCCCGGCCGCCGCACGGTGTGCCCCTCCCTCTGCTCTCACTTCCCATGAATAACAAACGCCCTCCAGAGGCCATTAATAATACATCACAACAGCCTCACACCTTACCATGCAGGAGCTGTCCGGCTCGACCGCCAGCGCCCCCGCCCCCGCCTCTCATACACACACGCACAGGCACACGTACACACACACACACACACACACACTGACACACACACACACGCACAGGCACACGCGCACACACACACACACACACACACACACACACACACACACACACACACACACACACACACACACACACACACACACACGTGCGTCAGCTTCACCAGTAGAGAACATCTGTCTCTACCAAGGTGTATCTGGAGTTGAGTGATATCCGCGGTGGTGGTGGACTCTGTCAAAATAGGCTGACACCACCCCCCCCCCCCCCCCCCCCCCCACATTTTCCACATTTAATTCATGATTTATCATACGTTGCTCAGGTGCTCCAGAAGTAATTAATATGACCTCGTGTACTGGGGCAGCAGCACCTGAAAACATTAGCGGCCGTGATGTGTGAATAAAGACTGGATTCTGCAGCCCCCGCCCTCTCCCCCTTTCAGCAGACCATTAGAAAGTCGTTATTACAGCTGTGCTATGATTGATCCCTACAGCGAGACCCTCTCGGTACACCTCAACAATTAACCCAGCGGCTCGCTGTTAAACCGGCGGCAGCGCGGGGTGACGGCTGGATAAATCACCATCTTCATTTATTTTTTTGCACCTTTGATTCCGGATTCGTCAGACGACTTTATTATGAAGTTGCGGCAAACTCAACAGAGGGCATGACACTCCCGCTGTCACTCAAGAGGTTAAAGCGTCCGAGGCTGGAGCGATGCAGAAAAAAGGCAGTTTGTCTAAAGGATCGTTAATATCGGCACATTTTGTGAAGACACTTTTCCACACATTCATATCCAATAAAGATTTTTTTCCCCCGGCGTGTTTATTTACTGGGAGAGGGGCTGGCCAATCGGTGCCTGGTACTTCCATCAGCACCACTGAACGGTGGGAATCAAATTTGTCCTGGAATAATATCCTGTTTACAGGAAAAAAAAATCTCAATACAGAAACATGGCCTTTTCACACATACTAGAACCTTAAACTTATCCCATGACAGCAAGCACAAGCTCTCATTCACAGCTAGCTAAACATAGCTCTTCTGGCTGAGAGGAGGTTCATCTTTGGGTATGCTAGACAATGCAAATTTACTATCTGTGTAAGCCAAGAACATTCCCAAAAGTCACTACCAGCGAGTGTAATAACACATCCTTTTATTTAAAATAGGTTTTTATTTCCCCACAAGTGTAATATTCAATACACAAGGCTGCTTTACGACATTCTCTTAGTTGGTGCTTCCAAGTTTAATAGTGATATGCAGTTCACAACAGGCCAAAGGGATGAACAAATTGATGAGCACAGGCTCACGGATGTGTTTTTGTACCTTTTCAAGCTGATACATACGTTCTCATTTAAAATTTTTTATGACATGTGTCATATAAAGTATCAAGTACAAAACTTTCTCAAAGTGGATTCTCTATATATTCTTGCACCAAAAGGTGGTTCCACCGTGAAGCATTTCAAGCGGTTTCAGGACCACAACTGTTGGGTGTCATCAGAGAAGATCCGTCCCTGTCTTATTCTGTGACTCCTTGCCTCCTTCGGTTACACAGATCACAGTTGAGACTCAATACGAACACACAGGCTGCTGTCAGGCCTGTCTCCTAAGTCCTTTTTCTTAAATTGCATTTAGATGCGAACAGACTTATCCATTTTCAGGGGACAGCGACCCTTTCTGCATTGCTTATTGTGACTGAATGTGTGTGTGTGTGTCTCTGTGGGTGTGTGTGTGGGTGTGGGTGTGAGGAGGAGGGTCTGACACACACACTAGGCACCCATGGGGGCTTTGCAAGACCATGCACGCTATCACTGTACTGAAACCAAAAATAATTGCTCTCTCTGCTTCCTATTTAAAGGAGCCATCATGCCCTGGCTTTTCGCAGAAGAACTACAATATGGGGGTGGGGGTTTGGTTGGTATCCAATTCTTCTTTTGTAACTCCGCTGCATTCGCTGTGATGGACCTGGGCCAGATGATATTTAATAGCCTTTTATGGCCTTTTAACGCTTGCATTGGCCCAGGGATGCTGCCTCACTTGCTTTCCAGATGCACGCCATTCAGATCTGTGTGGTGCCTTAGGTCAGGCCTATTCAACTAGCGGCCCGTGGGCCAAATGCGGCCCCTCTTAATTTTTTTCTGGCCCGCAAGAGGTTGCATGCAAAAAATAAATAAAATAAAGGAGAAACATAGTTGCATGCAAATCAGGTTTCTGTGTATAGCCGGTGATACTAGCCAGTATCAGTACCCCACAATCAGCAACTGGCATCACTTATTCTGTCAATGTTTGGCTCAACCGATACGTGTGAGTCTAGCTTTTCTCATGAATGCCATCAGAACAAGGGACCTATAAGAAGCTGCATGAGTGTCTCAGGATGAGCCAAACTAGGCAAACAAGGCATTACAATCTTTCTCACTGACTCACTGGCTCAAAATATCTCATATGTACAGTAGTTCTGTTTTGTGATGATTCAAACAACATTGTTGAATTCTAAATACGTGTCCAAAATACGTCCGAGAACAAATCTTTTTATAATGATACGATTAAAAGTGAAGAAGGAAGGATTGCGTTATGACAAGTTTTTTATTCCATGTAGTAGTACTATATATATTAAGTTAACACTACTTAAAGTACGATTTATTTGTAGCGATTCATTCATGTAGTGTTACTCTGTGTGGCCCATGAACCCCCAGTGGTTTTCCTTTTCGGCCCACTTGTTAAGGAGGTTGAATAGCCCTGCCTTAGGTTATGCGTCAAGCATGCAACCCCAACTTTCCTTATAACAGGATCAAAGTAATTATGTCAAATGATATGTCCCAGTAAAAACATAGAGGATGGTTGGTCTTAATGCATAGGGTACAAGATGCTATCCTCAATGTCCACAGCCTTACAACCTTGAACAAGATGTTTCATCCCTCTCTTTCAATGGACTGACTTTATCATCTTTATGTCGCTTTGGATAGTAGCGTCTGCAAAATCATTAAATAGTAAATCATAACCGACATGTCGCCTTTCCTTCCTCATACTATCCGTGAGCAGCCTTCTCTTCGTCTTCCTGTGCAGGAACATTTGTCCCCAGTTGAAAGAGAAGAACGATGCTGCCATCACACAGTCCAGAGGCTTTGTTTCATTTCACGCTCAGCTCTCCCGTCTAACCTGCCCAGGGCTCCACACACATTTTCCAATCTTTCAAACCGGGGTGAAAGAAGGACTCTCCTCTTAAAACGTTGCCTGTCTTCTATCTCATTTCATCTCTGGCAAGCTGGAAAATGTATCAACCCTGCCCATGTTTCAGTACGAATTGAAACCGAATAGTGTGGCGCTATCGAGTGTTATTAGAGCACTGTGGCCGGTTGTGCGTCATTTAGGAAGAAGAACCTGAAAGAGACAACACCCTAGCTACTATGCTGGCATTGCAAAAGCTTGAAACATTGGAAATCGTCGTAGCTAGTGGCGTATCAGGGTAATATCCTGAAAATAAGTCCTAAAGACCACAGAGTTATAAGGAAATCCAAGGAAAGTTTGACAGAGTCCAAGCATTGTAGCTTTTGAAGTAACCTGGTAATGCATTCTCAAACTAAATTTAACACGTTAGATCAATATTATACTGAGAGTTTTCGACTGCCTCTGAAATTGTCCACGCATAAGCATCCGCCACACTGTGTCTGTGGGCCCACTGGAGCCATTATTTATTTTTGTTTGACCATTATGTGTTATTATGAACTATGACTATGATTCTTAGCCAGCAGCCGTGGTTAGGGCCGTGCCATCACAGGGGACCTCTGCTTCTGAAAGTCACCGCTAGCTATTGAGTCGACTTCAAGGTTCTGACTTTTTTTTTTTTGAGTTTGCCCGCATAGTTACTGCATAAATATAATTGCGATTACCACTGGCATAGCAACTATCTTTCCTTATTGTCAAACACAACACACAACCTATTTTCAAGTGCAAAAAACATTCAGTTGTTCCAATGGAAAAATCCAGAGACTCAGGTCTGGGGTCTGCTCTGAAACGGTTGGCACAAGGGCCAATAACATGAAGATATTGCAATTTATGCGGGTCATGGTTTCCCTTATGTAAATGCCTGGGGGAGTCATACGAATTGGCTGACTTCCATGTCAGTGCACCCTGGTATGGGGCGAGACTACTAATGGTTTATTCGATTAAAACAACAGTTGATGTGTAAATTTACGGCCGTATCATGGTGGGCTGTCAATTACACATCTCCCTTAATGAAGCACCTTGTGTTGCCATTTCAACTTCATTACAATGTTGTTGTACATCCCCCCGAGGTGTTAATTGCGAGTGCAACCCGACCACATTACCTTGTTTTTCTTGCATTTTTATGGCAGGAATGGTTTTTTTGAACGCATGGAACCTCTTAGGGAAACGCAGAAGAGACAAAGAAATCCACAAATAGGGGGCAAATGGGTCAAGATCAACCGGTGGATGGTACATGCTTGAGTTACTGCCAGATTAGATCCATTTTTTGATGGCCAATACGTTGCCAGTATGATGCCAGGGTAAGCTACAGCTAACAGCATGATACAGCTTATATCATTCAAACAGCTAATGGCATGCTACAGCTAACAGCATGCTACAGCTGACAGCATGCAAACAGCTAATAGCATGCTACAGCTAAATGGCTAATATCATGCTATTAGCCATTTACAGCTAATAGCATGCTAAATGGCTCTCAAAATCCCTGCATCCCTGAAAGAATACTTAGCCTGGCATGGAACTGATACCACATGTCTATATAACTTTGGTATTTTGTCAAGAAGTTGAGATTGGGAAAAAAAAGGGACATTCATGCATTTTGCCATTTCCTGCGGTTAACGTGTGTTTCTCTTGCCTACCAAAAGTTACGGGGAAGGCTTTTCAACTTTATTTAAATAGAGTTTTCATGAAAATACTAAACCCCTTCATATTGGTGTCTGCTAGGAAAAGGCGATTCATAAAATGTTCTCACCTGACACAAAATAAGACACAAAGAGCTATGAATTAATGATGTGAATATTAAATTCTCGGAAGCAGAACAAGATGTTGAAGCGAGGGTGATTGTGTGCATTCTTGGCCTCATTAATGTACATGAATGCGAGGCAGCCCTGGCCGGAGGTGGAGAAATTTGTTGACCAATGAGTTTCACTGTTTGCGAGGAGCTGCTTTCCATCGGGCCAATCTGTTGTAACTCCGACATTTTTGTCACGTTTCACAAACCATAATGGTTCCACCACGTGTGTCACTGTGAGTGTGTGTGGTGTGTGTGTGTGTGTGTGTGTGTGTGTGTGTGTTGTGTGTGTGTGGTGTGTGTGTGTGTGTGTGTGTGTGTGTGTGTGTGTGTGGGTGTGTGTGTATGTGTGTGGCGGTGTAGGAGGAACTCAAAGGAATTTGAGGGGTAGAAATAAGAGAGGTATGGCTGGCAAAAGCAGGCATTTCAAATAAAAAAGGAGATTAAACTACACTTTTCCCTCTAATGCCTAAAATCTGCCCAGTAGTCTATATAAGAACAAACAAACACATGCCCCAGGCCTCACAAACACACACACACACACACACACACACACACACACACACACACACACACACACACACACACACACACACACCACTATTGTCTAAAATGTAATTAATTCAAGGCGGAGGCCAAGACACGGACGCGAGACCTCTCTAATTCCCATACAGAGCTACACACTGACCCTGACATGTCTTATTACTTCACGAAACTACTATGATGGACGTGTCTTCTGTCTGGGGGGCCACGGAGAGAGAGAGAGAGAGAGAGAGTTGTTTACCCTCTCATCCGAGGATTCTCCCTGTCCCTCCCTGAAACCACATGCTGTTTACCTATGCATTGGATTGAAGGCTGGTGGTGGGTTTGCGTTGCCTTCGGCCTGGCGAAGGGATTGGCCGTTTGATAGTGCAGTGCGGGCGGAGTCTGAGAGTCAATAAGAGAGTCAACGCGGAGCAAATAGGAATACATTGCTTATAAGGAGACCAGCTCAAAAATGCATTTTTAGAAGGGCTTATCTGTCGCCGCCTCCGTCTGAGCGTAATGCATTACAAAGTGTGATATATATATATATATATATATATATATATATATATATATATATATATATATATATATATATATATATATATATATATATATATATATATATATATATATATATATATATATTATATATATATATATAAAGATACACAATAATATCAGTATTATACAGTATATTAAATCGATGTGATCTTCGTTTAACTGATGCGAAAAATTCCAAGGAAAAATATTTAATTGTTTGTTTGGGATTGTAACAATGAACAATGCAGAGATACAGATACTACTGTGAAAAGTTTCACAAATAAGTGAAAGAATGCAACTTTTAAGTTCTAACATCACAATAAGAAGGCTGTGTGTGCTAGTTGCACATTTTTTTGGTGATAAATGGGACAGGCCGGGTGCGATGGGAATCTAAAGAACGCTTCTTCTGCGGCCAAGATATTCTGCTCTCACCAATTGAGGCCATTGTGCATTCCAAACCAACTGTGACCCGCAGCTCACTAAACCTGATAGAACGTCACCTTCTGTGTCACCGTAACACCTAAACAAATAGTGATTAAATCACATTTGTTATGCGCCAAAAGCATGTAAGTTCCAACTCCGTTCACATCAATATTGACCTTTAAGTTAACACATTGTTGATATTTAAAATACACAATTTTTTCATTCTAACAATAAGGATTAAAGGTGTGTTCACGCATGACATTTCTTGCATAAGACATTACCGAAACGATCTGCAGTTTTCCCATCTCCAACATGTACATCAAGTCCAACACAGTGGGACTCACTTTGAATCAGACAAAAGCGACTACAGGAGGCAGGCTTTCAAGCGACTTCAATCAAGCGCAACCTCCTCCCCTCCTCCCCAATGGTATTTTCCTTCGCCTATGTCCCATGATTTTATCTCCTGCTGGAGACGGGGCGAAGAAATTATTAGAATGAATCAGCAACGAGCTCGTTGCCGCAATTTGAGTCATCAAGCGGGTATGCAGTCACACTTGGCTTTGTTTACAGTGGGGGCTAGTTATCTGTGTGTGTTGTGTGTGTGTGCGTGCGTTCTGCGTGTTGTGTGCGTGTGTGTTGTGTGTGTGTGTGTGCATTGCTTGTAGTGTACGTCGTGACTGTGTGTGTTGCTGGTGTGTGG
>OLKM01007626.1:0-11263 GCA_900291075.1 Melanogrammus aeglefinus | reverse complement strand
TCAAACTGTTCCAGAACATTGCTTAAGACTCTTTTCATCTCCATCTTGCTCAAAACTCAAACGTATTGAAAAGTTCATCGCTCTGTGGCCCTGCTATCATAAATAACATGCTACTTTTCCGCTCAATCTTGTCGTTGGCGCCAGTTGCAGTCAAATAAAGTTGGGAAACGCCTGTTTAAACTGTTTCCAAGCATAATCAATCAG
Organism: Melanogrammus aeglefinus; assembly: GCA_900291075.1. Lineage (NCBI taxonomy): Eukaryota > Metazoa > Chordata > Actinopteri > Gadiformes > Gadidae > Melanogrammus > Melanogrammus aeglefinus. Next base: position 11,059 of record OLKM01007626.1, on the reverse strand, counting down.
TTCCGTGAGCTTCAACCAAAAAAAAAAAAAAAATAAAAAAAAAAAAAAAAAATTGGTTCTCGGTGGTTTTATGACAGCCATTCCGTCTTCTCACGCAAGACGATTAACTATTTAATACTTTTATCCTGTCGTACCATGTAATGAAATGCGTACGACATCTTAGCTGGTAAGTGATTAACTACTTTATTAAACATTTCGTTACCGGTTACAGCTCCAGCTACCGGTGGCTCTTAGGAACATACAGTGTCTTGCAGGGATTATCCTTACAGCTACAACTTCATCGACAACTTCTCTTTGACAGAGTAAAAGCGCAACAGTCCATCTAGTGAGTAAGATTACACATAACAAAACAGCAGTTCAGCCCTCGCTAACTCCCAAGGCCCAGCGCAAGCGCACCCACTCGCCCTCCCGCGGAGCCGACCGGCCACGCCCTCACGCAGTAACAGCGTGCTAATCCCCAAAGCGCTCCAACGGCACAGGTTAGCAGCCTTGCTGACAAATCAAAGCCCCAGAAGCAGCAGTAGCAGCCTTGCTAACACCTCAAGGCTCCAGCACACACGACTATGGACGAATTACGGAATAGGCCTGCAAGCAGCCTGCAAACATCTCAAGCCCGTAGCAGCCAAGTATAGTCTAGTACTCTGAGTAATTTAAGCAATGGCATTGTGCTGTAACTTAGATGGGTTGTGACTCTTTGGGACCTGAGTCCAAGGAATGCCCCTTGGTGAGTACCACTAGCTATGTGTCGAGCATGCAAGACACTAGTAATCAGTGGCACTGGCACTAATGCTAATGTTGCTGAGCATTTTCAGCAACCAGTCTGATTTGGTTCTTTGGGCGGGCTTCCAATACTTTGTGGTCGGTACCAGCTCAGGGATCTGTACTAAACTCTCTATGCGTTTTTTTACTTTATATCAGTCGCTACTCTACCCAGGCATTGCCTGGCTTTAACACATGAAAAAACTGCTTCAAAATGTAATGTGAGACGAGGAGTGATATTGGACTACTCTTACTTCTGTCTGGAGATGTGCAATCAAACCCTGGTCCTGAATTGCAATCTATCTAGACTAGGGCCCGACCGATATTGATTTTTGAGTGCCGATGGCGATTATTTTCAGAGAAAAATTACGATAACGATTTAATCGGCGATTATAAAAAAAAAGCATATAAAACGTATTTTTTGATACCTTAAAATAATACTTTTAAAACACTGCTTGACGAAATGTGAATTGATGCGCATTATCCTTTGAAGTTTAGAATACATACAGGTCAAAACGACTTGGCGGCAGCACTGTGATGCATATAAACAGCAGGGATCGAAGCGAGAACCGGTTCTTACTCAGACCGGTCCCAGGTATGCGATTCCTCGGTATCAATTAGTCATGCCTGCTTTCACGATCGCGCTTATCCCTGTCGCTCGGTGTCGCAAATGCGTAGATGAACTAAACACACGTGCTGCGTTTTTGTTAGAGCGCAAGCATAACATGGCGACGCGGCAGCAAGCGCTCTAAAGTCTACGTTAACCATTTCTCGCGACAAGACGAACAAGACTGTCACTTGCAACACCTGTAAATGTTAATGGTCATCAAAGCGAGACCTTCACCTCCAAATGCAGTAAACATTTTCGAAAGCATCCCGATTAACTTGCAGCACTTCGCGTTTTTGATAGATACTGTATTACGACGCAAGCGTCAGTCGAACACAGCAGCAAGTCAGTCAAACAACTTAAACTCGTCAGGGCAGGCCCTTGTTCTTAGTTAAGTGAGCGCCATTCATTGTGAGAGGGTTTACTTTTAAGAAGACCTTTGTTGTATTTTTTATGTCAGTTGAATTTTGTTTTCAAGTTGAATGCGCATGAAGCACTGGTTGAAGTATTCAAAAAGGCATACTCTTCCTTGATGTCTTTTAGTTGTATTGGACACATAATGGCATTGGGCTAAAAGTCAAACACTTTATTTTTTTGTTTTGGACCAATTAATGTGAAAATCAGATATTAAAGAGAGTCATACAAACAGAAGAAAGTTGTACATTAACCCTCACCAATGAAAAATCGATAGATAATCGATAGAATGGGATCGATAAGCAAATCAGTAATGGAATCAGCGATCGTTAAATTCCTATCAATGCCCATCCCTAATACAGCCTGTTATCTTATTTCAAATAAAATAAAATTAAAAAGATCTTAAAAAAATGTAGTGCAGCGAGACTTATTTATGGTAACATTAGCTTCTAACAGTGCACAAGGACAGTACAGGAAGAAGCATATCTTAGACATTTTGCACAACCGTGCTTTCACTCAAAGTGCAGGTAAGAACTTTTTTGGTACCATAACAAGATATTTTAAAACAAATCAATAATAATATTAAGTAACTTGTTAGACACAATTGCTGTGTAACGTGTCTGGGCAAGACGCATAGTAACAATTCTTGCACGAACAATCGTTTGTTACATAAAGTGCAGCCAAGAGAACTTTTTTTGCTAAACTCTATCGAGCTCTATAAAGACTAATACAATACAATTAGTTATAAAAATAAACTGCCTATATTTAACGATTGTTCCGGCGACGATTCCAGTCACCCATCCCGACCCCCAAGCCGAAAGCATGATCTCAGCTCGGCAACGTAAACATGGGTGTGACGTGGGGCAAGCAGCATATCGGATATTTTCTCCAAATAGAATTCTACTTCAACAACGCCCCCTGCTCAGTCGATAGAATCCTTAGATATTGCCACTTCAGCCAGAGGCACGTTGTAGGTGCAGGAGCACAGCTTTTCAGCATTTCTCTCCCTTGAGGGAGTTCTGTGCTTTCCGCATAAATGTTGCGCAATGATACTAGCGAACTTTCAACTCCCGAGAGCGTCGATTTTGACGAGCGCACTGTGTGACTTCGGGCTGGGGCGAGTTTACTGACGCCGGATAAGGTACACGTTGCGCTTCATTTTTCGACGCATGATTTTTCCATCGTTTCAATGTAATCCCTCCAACGGCAATATATGACGCTATGAGCATTCTGATCTCATTGGCTACGGGACCCGATGGCTGCACATAGAGACGCTAATGAGCATTCACTCTCATGGCTACGGGGGACGCCGTGCTGCCGTCATCGAGACGCTACGCAGCCGTGGCCTTCGGTTTCTGCCTCCGAAAGGACGGACCCTGCCTCAGCGCTTCTATTTGTCGGACGCATGGCGTTTCCACATCGTTTTCAATGGTGATCCCTCCACGGTAGATATGCGGGTATGAGCATTCATCTACATTGCGCTAATCGGGCACGCCACGATGGCTGCCATAGAGACGCTACGAGCCGAGGCTTCGGTTGTCTGACCGAAAGGGTACCTTGCGCTTCTTTTTCGACTCGTTTCAGATGGATCCCGTCCGACGCATATATAGCGGCCAAGCTGTTGCCAACTTAGCGATAGCTTTGAGTCGCTTATATTAGCTACTTTTCAGACCCCCTTTGGGACTTTTTCAAAACAAGCGACACGAAAATCTAGCTCCTTTAGTCAGCTGTTCATTGTTGACTTTTGGGACTTTTTGAGGTGAAAGCACTATCGACTATGGTACATCCTTTCACAACTGCCGAGCACCGGATGCCTCGCGCGGCCCTCCCCCGTTCTCAAAGCACTCACAGGACAGCCCAGGAAAATGAAGGGCAGCAGCCGCGCCGACCTGAATCCCGCCCCCTGACGTAATTCCCGCCAGGGCGGGGGTCAGAAAAATGTAATATTCGTCTAAATACATAATCGCATTGACTCCACACTGCCACGCCCTCAGTAGGTTCAGTCACTTCCACGCGGACTTCGCCTCCACTGCCGATGCAGTGACTGTGTGGTGTCTTTACGATGTCTCGACACGTGTCAAAAGGTACTCAACAAAATATAGGAAAAGGGGGGAAGCAAAACACTGCTTTTAAGGGCTGTAGAGCTCGTTTATTTCGAGTGCTGGAGACGAGGATAAATGAGCTTACTGTTCTATTGCAAGCGTCGATTCTGTGCCAAAACTCAGTGATGATGAAGAAAACACGAGTTTAACCCAGAAAGCTGACATTCAAAGGCAAAAGCCTTACGGTTCGGCTAAAACAAAGCCCCGCATTTATGGTAAGCAAAATTGATGTCTCAATACAAGGCTGAGGCTACTACTAGCCGTGTTACAATTGCTGAACACTGCTCCCTCCTAGCATACACGAGGAGAGGCGTACAGTGACCACAATTGAGGAAGCATGTAGAGTCAGCTTTTTCGCGACATCTGCTGCTCTACGCATTTCAGAGCACAGGACTAGTGCACTGAAATGATGCAATGGTGTCCTAGCACCTTGACTTTTCTTGAAAAAGTTCGGGGCAGATGTGGTGAGAAAATTCGACGGGATACTGCTAAACGTATTCTTCACATTATGAACGCTGCATCACCACTGATTCAGCAGTCTTTTAGCCTCCTCCTCGATGAGCCACAGACAATCAGTGTGTACTACCAGTACCCGGTGTTGTCAATCCGATACTTGCAGGGTGAAAACTAAAGGATCAGTGGTGTCGAACAATTTCTGGGGCTTGTGAGTTTGACGCGAGAGATCCCATTCTATTGCCCGTGCGTTGGTTTGGCTGGTTTCTAAGAAGAAGTGCTCTCTTGTTAAGAAAACTCCTTAGGGATTGGTCACTGACAAATCCGGATAATAGTCGGGCAGGAGGGGTGGATTTTTTTTTTTGTGTGTGTGTTTTTGTTTTTTTAGGTTTTGTTTACTTCCGGGTTATGCAAACTTTAGCGAGAACCGTCATCTCAGCCGATTTAGCGACGATATCTTAGGAGACCCAAGTAGCTGAAGTTTCCCTACTGAGAGTTGGCAACGCACTTATTGACGCTATGAGACTTTATCCCCATTGGCTAACGGTAGGACCCGCACATGGCCGCGCCTGACGACTGAACAGGCCGGATTTTACTGTTCGAATATCCTGACATTACCTTCAACACAAATACACCAACGTGTTCCCTTCGTTAATTACGACACCATGTGGGCGTTAAGGCGCTGATTGCGGGCATCAGTGCTTTCCTGTTTTGTGTACGTTTGATTGAGAGAACATCAGTTTTTTGATCAGTGTTGGGTAGCTGAGGTCGTTTGTATAGAGACCACGTCCGTTCCGCGTAGTTTGACAACTGAGAACCTGTTCAGGTTTAGCTATTCGGGTTTGGGGTAACCCCGGAGTTTGTTCACGTCTGAGTTAGTGGAAACCTGGGTTTTCCGTTCTAGGTAGCAGGTTCAGCGCAACCAAGAGTTAGGTTGCTGCGGCAACATACGCCGTGGTCTAAACCGCTCAGGTAGGTGGTTTGACCTACTCTGAGTTTGTGTGTCCTATAAGGCTGAAGGCAGCGTCTCCGACAGAAGGAAGTGTAGAAATGGCATGTCCTTTATCCTACCGAGAGCCCGGTGGACGTAGAGGCTGCGATCCTCAGAAACAATCTCCAGTGAGAACGATTATTAAGACCCGGTTGGATATACTTTCTTTCTGAAATCAAATTTCTTCACGAGCTGCTATCTGTCTTTCAGCGCGATCTATCATCTATTAGACCACCTTCTCAGCCCCCATCTTAACCATCAAACGCACTGGGGGCATGCTTTAAGTTCAATACAAATTATTTGTTGTGTGGCACTCGTTTTTTGTATAAACGGCAGCTTTCTTACCAACGTCGGGTGACGCCGAGCAACATTTCGCAAAGGCAACCGTGTGTCGGCTCGCTCAGAAATGTGGACTCTTCGGCACTGAATACGCGTTTCTGACGACGTTTGTGATGTTTCCAAGTCACCGACCATACCGGAAACAATCACGGAAGAGTTCTACAGAATTGCAGGTTAACAGAGCAACAAATGTAAGCACAATTGTTTCTTCTGGAACGGTTTTAATTTAATAAAATAGGCTAATTGTGCACAAATAAAATTTAATTGTAATGTTCTAGGTTTTCCGGGTGTCATCTGGGGTGCACATCGATGAACTCATATTCCTATTAAAGCTCCTTCACTGAATGAAGGAACGCACGCTATGTTAATAGGAAATCCTTCCACAGCATCAATGTGCAGGTACGACCTGCGCATAATGAGGACGAGAGCCAGGGAGATCGAAAAACACGTTCAGGTCCACTGAAAGACAAAGATTCCAGTGCCTTCAAAAGCTGCGAACACACAACCAGAATAGTGTGGCATGGGCACATAATAATTGCATGCTCGTGTCTCACAAATACCGCGCGATTTTGAGAGGGGAAAAATTGCCCACCTGCACAATTGCGGAATGATAGCAATCGAGTTTTCTATGTATTAAAATGTATTTTATTATTTCCGAAATGTTTTTTGGCCATTCCTGTAATTGCTAAACTCGTGTGACAGACCCAGCCTCTTGTAAGGGGGCTGACACTATTCAATAAAATAAACTTCTACCACCACAGCCCGTGTTCTAATGAAGAACAATCACTTTTAAATGAGATTTCTTATTTCCTGAAAGCACAAAAAAAAGTCATTCATAGTTTTGAAGCAGGAAACAGTATCCCCAGTTTTGCACGCTCACCCACCTTTAATTGTGTTCCAAAATTGGATCTCCGAAACATCCTTTCTTCATCTTTTGCCTAATGTGGTCCAATTTCCAAGTCTGCTTTGTTTATTTGTTTCTTTCCAGATAGATTTTAATAAGCTCTCTTGACTGCGCAGCTATAGAAAGCAAAAGATGACATTCGGATTTCACCAGTGCTAAGTAGAGCGTTTCTTATAATCCAGCGAGGATCTACAGTAGGTAGAGCTGTGATTGTAGAAGGGCTGGCCCTCTCAATTGAAATTCGATCTTCATATTAACAACTTCCTCATTTCATTTACTATTTTATTTTACTCAAAGCCATGACTGTTCAGCAATTTCCGCCAAGGCTCTCGCTGCCGCGGCGGGCAGATTACTTTTCTTGGTTAATAATTGGTAATTGCTCGACAATGCCCGTGCATTAGAAATTTCTGATTTCCGTGGGGAAAAGTAAACCGGAATCTACGGTTTTGTCCATGTTGAATCATGTTATCAGAGATCCAATTGATGATGGCTCTTTAAAGTCAACAGGCAACGCCCCCAACCCAGCGTGAACCACACGTCAGAGTTGATATGAACACACCGTCTAATGACCTATCTGAAACCGAAACCAGAGTTGCTTGATGAACCCTGATGATTCTGAGTCATACCACACTCAGAGCGCAGGATTAAACTCAGAGTATGTTAAACCAGCTACCTGAAACAGGCCTCTGACAGAGTGGTGGTCCAATCTCAACCTTTGGCCCCTGAGACAACACTCATATCAAACCAGTCACCACACATCACACGCCACAATTCAAATTTCCAAAGCGTCGATAAATGACAACCCAAAATAAACGAGTTGCTTTTGCGGGACCTTTATTTGACAGACTTATATAGAAGGCTACACAGGACCACTCGATTTCACGTGACATCCTCTTGTGCACGCCGCGTAACGTGATGCTGGCGTGCACTGTCAGCCGCCTTCAAAAGCAGGTTTGGAAGCTGGCTACGTTTCTTACGTAAACCTTCCCTTCTTCCGAAATAGATGTGTCAGGAAACGTTCGTAGGTTATAACATAATAACCGGAAAACAAGATCGTTTGGGAGACTGACTTCATAACAACAAGTATGATGCCCGCAAGGGACCTCTTTGCGCTTTTTTTACTGAATCAGTGATGAATCCAGTTACTGAACTGCTTGCGATGGTGTATATGAGGCGGAATAATATCAGTTAATGTTTTTATATTGTTACGCTATATGTATTCGTAATGCTCACATGTTGAATGGGTGTTGTCTATCATGAAGAATGGCAGCCAGTTGTGTGACGTCAAACTCGGGGCGCTCGGGTTGCTCTACTTCCGCATGAAGTTCCGAGGGAAATCCACAGAGGGTTCAAGGCGATTTCCTCCGAACTGAAGGTCCCAACCTCCGAAATTCCCGGATACTCCGACTGTTTTGAAGGCACCAATACCCTACTTTATAGAGTGGCAAAGTCACGCCCTTTCCGGTGGTCCCCATGGGACCTATGAGATCGAAAAATATGAATGGGTTTCAATGGAGAGAAAGTCAATATATTTCTGGTCCCAGTCCTTTATATGCCCCGGATTTACGTGGGGTAGTTGTGCCAGCGGGAAGTTGTGCCACCCTTGTTTCTCAGAAACCATAGAAAGAAACTGGTCATGTGACCACATTTTTTGAGAGCCATCCTTATGGACTCATCCCTGCAAAGACAGAAAGACACATGGAATGGAGGTAATGCACCTTTAAGCTCAAAAAACAGTTTTTTGCCTTTAGAAGTAGAATTTTATGCTGATCAAGGGTTTTTTTGATTGTTGCATCTGAACAATTATAGACACGTTTGGAAACCTTTGACACTGTTTTAGTGCTTAGTCATGCTACACTATGAGTCCTATGAGTTAGCACAATGTTATACCCTAAACTGCTGAATCCATGCTGTTTTGCAAAATGGTGGGGTGGGGCGGTGATTGTGCCACAGGGCGGGGGTGAGTTGTGCAGTGGCACAACCTCACCCCTAGTTATGATTATTATTATTTTATATGTTTATTGAATTGTTTGATTTTATCTTACATTTTATCACTAACAGCTATGTGAAATCCCTAATTTTAGACCAAAAACCCATCATGCCACGCATTTTAAAACGGAAGACAGACAGGGCTTCAACTCTATTGTGGATTTGGACAGAGCAGCGAAAGAGGTGCAAGGGAAGTCCATACGTCAGGTGGCAAGGGATATGAAGATCTGCAGGTGAGACTTGAAGTAGATATTATGGAGAAAGAAAAGGAGAAAAGTAACAAAGACGGGAGTATCAGAGAACAGGACATGCCAACCAAGTCTTCAAGGAAATATGGAGACGAGCTGGCAGATCCATATAAAAGCACTAGCAGGCAATGTTTCACGGTATAGTGCCATAAATTGCCGTGAACTGGCTTTGAGTATGCACAAAGAAATGCATTGATATCCCTGCAGCTGGATCAGAGAGGAAAAGCAGGTTAGGTAAGTGTGCATTATTTAAGGAAACGTGCAATAGTGAACATACCAATTGTTTTTCAAGTAGCTTCAATTATCTAAATCTGATGTAAACCTGCAAATGGTTCAATGAGGGAAAATGAAGAGATCCCTTTATGCTAATGAAATTGTAACCTTTTCTAGGCCATGATTGGTTCATGTACTTTAAAGCACGCCACCACACATGTCATGCCGCACTCCTGAGGCCACACCTCTCTTGGAAGAGGCTACCTGCTTTTTAATAAGCACAACGTGGGGGAGGTTCTTGGTAATAACTCATTTGGCCTTGACATGGGGATAGGATTACATGTCCGCACACACACACACACACACACACACACACACACACACACACACACCAGGCAGCCTAAAACTGCGAGCTAAACTTCTCTGATCAACAGCACTAACTTTAATCTCATTTCAGGTATAGCTTCCCTCCACACATGATGTACAACATGGACGAAACTGGTGTGACTACGGTGCAGACACCCACACAGATTGTCACAGAGAAAGGGAAGAAACAAGTGGGTTCAGTTACATCGGCTGAAAGAGGAGAGCTCGTCACTGTGGCCTGTGCAGTAAACGCCACTGGAAATGCAGTCCCACCCATGTTTATTTTCCCACGTGTCCGTTTCAAAGAATATTTCATGAACGGATCACCTGCAGGATCCATAGGTCATTCTACAAAGTCTGGATGGATGAATGAAGAAGCCTTCACCATCTTCCTGGAGCACTTCATCCGCCACACCAACTGCTCCATCGATCACCCAGTCCTGCTCATTCTGGACAACCATAGATCTCACATCTCACTGAAGGCGGTGACAACTGCTAAAGAAAATGGTGTAGTCATGCTCACCCTGCCACCTCACACCTCACACCGTTTGCAACCATTGGACAAAACAGTGTATGGACCACTGAAAACCTACTTCAATAGAGCGATGGATGGTTGGATGCGCACACATCCTGGTCGAACCGTATCGATTTACGAGGTTGCAGAACTTGTTAAGCAAGCATTTATGCCTGCAATGACACCCACAAATATCACATCAGGTTTTCAGGAGCAACAGGCATATTCCCGTTCAACAGGGATATCTTCCCAGATGAAGATTATGCGCCATCAATTGGTAACAGACAGGCCAAACCCAGAAGAGCCCTCCACCAGTGCTGCTGCTGACCTGCCTGTACCATCACACAAGGAGCCAACCCATGCCACAGGTCTTGAAGCAGGTGTAGATCCAGGGGAGCCACCTGCCACTCTTTCAGAACCAAATCCAAAGCACTCATCAAGTGACGACACTGGTTCTTGTGCTCATTTGGGTTATGTGTCTCCAAAAGTCATACATCCTCTGCCAAAAGCCACAACAAGAAGGCCCAGAATGATAAGAAAGAAAGTAAAAACAAGAATCTTGACCGACACACCTGAGAAGATGGAGATGGAGAAGGCACACAAACAAAAAGAAGATGAAAAGGCTGAAAAGGAAAAGAAAAAGATTGAAATGCAGAAGAAAAGGGCTCTGAAAGGCTCACATCAAAACAAAATCAAGAAGAAAAGGGTTGTGTACAGTAGCTCAGAAGAAAGCACCATGGACATTCCACTTGGAGGACAACCACTGACCGATTGAAGCAGAAGATGACCTGGAGAACAAACACAACAGAGAAAATAAAAGGGCTGAAAAGGAGAAAAGGAATGAATATAAGAAGAAAGGGGCTCTGAAAGGGTTTTAAAACCAACCAAGCCCAAAAAGAAAGTGGTTGTTTACAGTAGCTCAGGAGAGTCTGACATCTCCATTCCACTTAATGACACCACTGATGAGAGTTCAGATGGCCAGAATTGATGATGATGAGGATGATGGTGACAAAGATCTGTCTGCTGGTGACTTTGTCATTGTGAGCTTTGCAGGTAAAACTGCAACCTATAATTACATTGGATTGGTGGAGAAGGTTGATGATGCCGACATCAGTGCAAAATTTTCTAAAGGCAAAGTTGCAAGAGGTCTGTGGATGGAG
>OLKM01007625.1:0-11268 GCA_900291075.1 Melanogrammus aeglefinus | reverse complement strand
CCTTAAGTTTATTTTGATAAAATATCGACATTTGTTTGATTGATAAAATTAACAGTGATTACCGCCTTGTGTTTTTTGTGTATGGCGGACCGATAAAAATACGACAGCGTTACGCACACACCTTATATCCCTTTATTTGATAAAAAACGACAGTGTTTACGCCCTTATATTTTTAATTTGAATAAAAAACGACAGGGTTACGCCTTATGTTTTATTTGATAAAGAAACAACAGTGGTTTATGTCGCCCTCTCTCATTGTTTTTATTTTGATATTAATCAAACATTGTTTTGGAACGACCGATAAAAATACGACAGTGTTAACCTCCCCTTATGTTTATTGATAAAAAAACAACTAGTGCTTAAAACCTTATTTTCGATTTGATAATATTCGAATTGTTTTATTTGATCAAAAACAAAACGCCGTGTTACCCCTTATGTTTTATTTTGATAAAAAAGACAGTGATACCCTCTATGTTGTGTTTGGTAAATATCGAACGTTTTTCATTATAAATAATCGGACTGTTTTTTGATGACGACCGTAAAAATGACTGACAGTTGTTTTTATTCATAATGTTTACATTAGCAGACGCTTTCATCGAAAGCGACTTACATCAGTAAATCACACATTGACAGCAGAGTCAACCATGCAGCGACAAGCTCAGCTCGGGAGCAGTTTAGGTTTACTGTTCTTGCTCGGAACACTCATCACACCAGGCTATGAGGAGCTTGGGGATCGAACAAGCAACTTTGGCCCTCTTATGGTTTACATAAAAGACAAAATAACAACTGCTCGATACCTCCTGAGTTAAGCAGACCAATAAGTATCGGTGTGTTACCCATTCCTTTCATATGATAAGAAATGACAGTGTTACCCCTTATGTTTTTATTTGATCAAAACGACCAGTGTTACCACTTTAGGCTATGTTTGATTTGACAAGATAGTTCGACCATTTGTTCGATTGATATACAAATCACCGACAGTGTCTCACTTAAGTTTATATTTGATAAATCAAACAACATGTGTTACGCCTTATGTTTTATTAAGAAAAAACACTACGCTTGTTACCTCCTTAGTTTTTTTTTGATATGACCGATGAAAAATACGACAGTGGTTTACCCTTATGTTTTTGATAATTAAACACGACCAGGTGCTACAACGTATGTGTTTTTTGATGAGAAGGTAATACGCCAGAGTTACCCAGCTCTATGTTTTTTGACTAAATAGTCGAGACATTGTTGATTTGAATAAAATACGACAGTGTCACCACATCACTGATGACTTATTTGATAAAAAATACGCATGGTTTACCCCTTAGTTTTTATTGATAATAACACGCAGTGTTTACCCATTATTTTTGTCTGGATATCAAATATACGACAGTGTTAATCCCTTATGTTCTCTTTGATAAAAGAACAGTTTTACCCTCCCTAGGTTCTTATTTAAAAAACAAGTGTTTATCTCTTATGTTTTTTTTTTGTAGTGAAGCGAAAGACTACGTGAGACAGTGTTTACCCCTATGTTTTGGAAAAAACGACAGGTGTTGGTGCCCTTGGTGTTTTTTGGTATTGACGACTGATAGAGAAATACGACAGGTGTTCCAGTTAGGCTGGTCCTTATGTTTTTTATTTTGGATCGACATTGTTTGAATTTGATACAAAAACTGATCAGTGTATTACCTTCCTTTAGTTTTGTTCTGAATTAAAAAACACAGTGGTTAACTCCCTTATGTTTAATTTGATAAACAACGACAGTGTTTACCTTAATGTGTTATTGTGAAACAACCACAACCACGTGTACCCCTTATTTTTTTTTGATGACGACCGATGAAATATGAACAGTGGTTACCCCTTATGTTTTTTTGACTAAAACGACAGTGTTACCCTTTGTTTTTTTGATGAACGACATAAAATACGACAGTGTTCCCCCGTTATGTTTAATTTGATAACATATCGACATTGGTCTTATTTAGATTAAAAAAACAGAGTGTTACCCCTTAAGTTTTTATTTGATAAAACAACAGTGTACACGCCACTTCATAGTTATTTGTTGATGGACCTGATGAAAAATACTCGACAGTGTTGGTACCCCCCTATGTTTTATTTGATAAAAAACGACAGTGTTACCCCTTATGTGTCTTTTCGATAAAAATAAAGTGGCACCCTTAATGTTTTTTTTGATGACGGCGATGAAAATACGACAGTGTTACCCTTAGTTATTGATAAAAAAACAACAGTGTTACCCTTGTGTTTTTTTTGATGACCCAACTTAAAATACGAAGGTGTTACCCAATTAATATTGTATAATGATAAATTAATCGACATTGTTAAATTTGATTAAAAAAAACACCTTAGGTTTTATTTGATAAAAAACAACAGTGTTACCCCTTGTGGTTTTTTTTGATGACGACCAATAAAAATACGAAAGTGTTACCCCTTATGTTGTATTTGATAAATATCGACATTGTTAAATTTGATTAAAAAAAACCCCTTAGGTTTTATTTGATAAAAAACAACCAACAGTAGTGTACCCCTGTGGTTTTTTTTTGATGTAACTGTTTGATGACTTTGATGATTTTTTTTAAAAATATCGGATCAGTTTGTTTTTATTTCATTCAATTTATTTTACAATTTAGCGGCATTAGCAGACGCTTGCTTTCATCCAAAGCAACTTACATCAGTTTAATACACACATTACAAGCAGAGTCAACCATGCAAGGCGCACAGCCAGCTCGTCAGGAGCAGTTTAGGGTTAACTGTGTCTTGCTCAGGAACACCATCTAACACTCAGCTTGGAGAGCTGGGGATCGAAGCTACAACCTTTTGGTTTCTTTGTAGACAACTGCTCTACCTAACTGAGCTAAAGCAGGACCATAAATTTTGCGAAAGTTACCTCATTGCTTGCGTATGGATAAGGAAATGACAGTGTTTACCCCTTATGTTATTGATTTGATTAAAAAACGACAGTGTTACTACTCTCTTATGTTTATATTTCTGATAAAAAACGACCGTGTTTTATTTGATAATAAATAAAACCACCCTTATGTTTTATTGATAAAAAACAAATGACGACTGATGAAAATACAACATTTGTTTTTATTCAATAAATATTTAAGGCATTTAGCAGAACGCTTTTACGCAAAGCGATTTTACATCAGTTAATACACACATGTGACAATAGAGTCGTCACTATGCACAGGCGACCAGCCCAGCTCGTCAGGAGCAGTTAGGGGTTATAAACTGTGTCTTGTCTCAGGAACAACATCAACACTCAGCTAGGAGGAGCTGGGGATCGAACCTCGCAACCTTTTGGTTGCTAGACTACAGCTCTACGCCTCCTGAGACTAAGCAGACTCGAATAAATTCGCCAGTGTTATCCCCTCCATTTTCGCTTTTCAATATGATAAGAATTGAACAGTGGTATAGCCCTTATATTTATTTATAAAAAACGACAGTGTTACCCCTTGATGTTTTTATTGTGATAAATATATCGACATTGTTTGTGACTTGATAAAAAACGACAGTGTTACCCCTAAGTTTTATTTGATAAAAAACACGACAGTGTTACCCCCTCTTGTTTTTGTGATGACGACCGATGAAAATACGACACTGTTACCTGTGCCTTATATGTTTATTTGATAAAAAACGACAGTGTTACCCCTTATGTTTTATTCGATAAATAACAACATTGTTTGATTTGATTAAAATACGACGAGTGTTACCCCTTATGTTTTATTTGCTGAAAAATACGAAAGGTTACCCCTTATGTTTATTTTGATGAAAACAACAGTGTTACCTCTGTGTTTTTTTGATGATGACCGATTAAAAATACGACAGTGTTACCCTTATGTTTTATTTGATAAAAAACGACAGTGTTACACCCTTGTGTTTTTTTATGATGACCGATGACACTGATAAGTAATACGACAGTGTGTACCCCTTATGTTTATATGTGGATAACAACGAACTACTGACACTGTTTCACCTCGTTATGTTTTTGTCTGATAAAAAACGACGAGTGTTTACCGTGCCTTATGGTTTTATTGATAAAAACGACAGTGTTACCCCTTATGTTTATTTGATTAAAAAACGACAGTGTTACCCCTTGTGTTTTTTTTTGATGACAACGATAAAAAAAGTCCACGACAGTGTGGTTACCCCTTATGTTTAATTTTTGATATAAAAACGACAGTCTTACCCTTATGTTTTGTCTGATAAAAAAACGACCTGTGTTACCCCTTTAAGTTTTATTTTGATAAAAAAACGACATATTTCCCTTTTTTTTTATGACGACCTATGAAAATCGACAGGTGTTCACCCCTTATGTTTTTTATTTGATATATAAAACGACAGTGTTACCCCTTGTGTTTTTGATTGACGACCGATAAAAAAATACTAAGTGTGTTACCCTTATGTTTTTATTCACAAATTATCGCTAGTGTTCACCCTTCTATTCCTTTCATATGATAAGAAATGCCAGTGTTAACCCTTTATTTTTATTTGATAAATACCAACATTTTTTGAATCTGATAAAAAAAAACGACAGTGTTACCTTTATGTTTTTAGATCCGATAAAAAGACTGTGTTACCCCTTATGTTTATTTTGATAAAACGAAAACGACATGTGTAACCCCTATGTTTTATTTGATAATAGTCGACTTGTTTGATTTGATAAAAATACGACAAGTGTTACCCCTTATGTTTTATTTGATAAAAACGAACAGTGTTACCCCTTATGTTTTATTTGATAAAAAACGACAGTGTAACCCCTATGTTTTATTTGATAAATATCGACATTGTTTGATTTGATAAAAATACGACAGTGGTTACCCCTTATGTTTTATTTGATAAAAAACGGACAGTGTTACCCCTTATGTTTTATTTTGATAAAAACGACCGACAGTGTTACCCCTTGTGTTTTTTTTGATGACGGACCGATATAAAATTACTCTAAAAGTGTTACCCCTTATGTTTTTATTCACAAATATCGCTAGTGTTACCCCATTTCTTTCATATGATAAGAAATGACAGTGTTACCCCTTATGTTTTATTTGATAAATACCAACATTTTTTGATCTGATAAAAAAACGACAGTGTTACCCTTTATGTTTTATCCGATAAAAAAAGACTGTGTTACCCCTTATGTTTTATTTGATAAAAAACGACAGTGTAACCCCTATGTTTTATTTGATAAATATCGACAACATTGGTTATGAGATTTGATAAAAATACGACAGTTGTTACCCATATTTTGTTTTATTTGATCAAAACGAAACGACAGTGTTGTACCCTTTATGGTTTTGCATATGAGTAATAAAACACGACAGTGTAACCCCTATGTTTCTATTATTTGATAAATTATCACGACATTGTTTTAGATTTGATCAGAAAAGACATGTACGCACATGTGTTTATCGCCTTATGTTTTATTTTGATACAAAAACGAGCAGTGTTACCCCTTGATGTGTTTTAATTTGTATAGTATAGAACAGAAACGGACAGTGTTACCCCTTTATGTTTTTATTTGACAAAAAAACGGACAGTGTTACCCCTTCTTTTTATATTTGTAATAAAAACATGACTGTGTTACACGCCTCATTATGTTTTATTTGATAAAAAATGACAGTGTTACCACTTATGTTTTATTTGATAAAAAATGACAAAAATGTCGTTTTATTCGATAAAAAACGACATTGTTACCCCTTATGTTTTTTTGATGACCGATAAAAATATGTTTTATTTGATAAAAAATGAGGTTTTACCACCTTTTATATTATTTTCGATTACTGGGAATGACTGTCACTCCATATGTTTTATTTGATAAAAAATATGACGAGTGTTACCCCTTATGTTTTTATTGATAAAAAAACTGACTCAGTTGTTACCCCCTATATGTTTTATGTTGATAAAAAATGATACAGTTTACGCCCATATGTTTCATGTTGATAAGAAATTGAACGGTGGTAACGCCTTATGATTGTTTTATTCATTCTAGAATATCGACATTTGTTTAGATTTTTGATCAACACAAACAAACATCGACGAGTGTTACCCCGTTAAGTTCTTTATTTCATATAAAAAAAACGACATTGTTTACCCTGTATGTTTTTTTGTTTGATGACCCGGATTAAATAATCTTTATCACTCTATGACGAAGAACTTTGTACATAACATACCTTATTAGTCTTAATTGCCATTTAACCAAAACAAATAGGCTATATATAATATCTAAAAATGGCATTATTTCATTCCGCCCAAATTACAACTAATACTATCACTCTATAACGAAGTAGCTTTGTAGCCTAATTATTACCTTATTAGGCTTAATGACATTTAAGAAAACAAATATATAGATATATACAGTATATATAACCATAAATATAATTATTTGAATACGCCCCAAATTACAACTATACATTTTTATTTGTATACTGATAGACCAACGATTTCATCATTATCTCAAACTGTAGACGCTACTTTCATTAATATAAAAATAATATTTGCAATAAAGAGCTGTAGGAAGCTTTCGCCAGAGAGCATGGCTTTCTGGTACTTCAACTGTCGCAAAAAAAACGTTAATAACATGCAAATTAACTGATTAAGGACCGCCCATAGACTTTGAGCGACCGAGCCAGCCAGCGACCACAGCGGCTGAAAGCAGCCAGACGAGCGACCAACACAGCGACCGACGCGACCAATGCGACCTACGACGCAACCAATGCGACCTACGACGCGACCAATGCGCCGACCTACGTTGCGACGAACGTCGTTGGGCCACTCTCAGAGAGCTCGGCCTTCCTCAGCCTTGCAGCTTTCAGGTGCAGGGTGATTAAAGGTAAGAGTAGACCTCTTCACGATGAATGTCTTAGTTAAAATTAAAGGACAACCAAAGAACCTGTGAATTGAGAATGAGTGCGCACTTCACAAACTATAAGTACTCATTGCTTTCTTCGTAAGTATAAAATATATTTCTATACACATGTCTTGCATGATGCTTAGGAAAGCAGAATAAAATGTTCTGCTTGCTGTACTGCCTCTCGTAGAGACTGGTTCTGTTCGTGGTTAAGGCCCCTGCCGCTGCTTTTTGTAGGTCCGGTTTGGAGTCCCGTTTTTATATGTCTGCAACATTGTGGACTTTCGTTTCTACAGCCCACGTGGTTGAAAATACGATAAAATAATACCATATGACCTACAACTCTACACAAGATGGTCTTCGGAGAGAGAGCATCGTTTTAAACGCCAATGTGTTACATTTCCACGCGCTTTCTCCTGCACTTTCATTATCTAGTAATTTAATGTATCGGTCTCTGGAGTTCTATATAAAACCTGTTATCATTTAAAATAATATGTCTAAATCAATCTATATGTGGTTAAAAAAGATGTTTGAGCCAGAAGTGCCGTGGAATCTTGCGATAATAATGAAATGTCAAACATGATGCTTACTGTTTGAGCCAGAAGTGCCGTGGAATTGTGATAAAATGAATGTCAAACATGATGCTTACTGTATTAAAGCAGTTATTTTATTGCAATTATAAATAAAGCAATATCATATTTTGTCTTATACTTTTTCACTCGGGTTATTGAAGTTTCACAAGACCAATGCACACAAAATCAGTCAAGTGGTCATTTTACATTTTGTACAAACTAGCTTGTTGGCTTCACTTCTTGGTCACAAGCTAGTTGGTTTGGTCTCTTTGGATGTACAGATGGATTTACATTGAAGGTTAATGGTCTGAGGCTATTACATTTTACTTTAGTCTTTGGACAAGTAAATGTGCAATGCTTTAAAGTGGTCTTTTACATATGAAGTTTCTCAATGAAACTACTTGTTTTAGCATACAATATATTTGGATTTAATTGAAAAAAAATTCCAGTATACTTTAATTTTGCTTTGATTACAAGCATAACGGTGCTGATCCATACTTTATGGGGGTAGACGACTCTCGATCCAAACTAGAGAGACAGTTCTTGTGTTGGAGAGAACACCCTGGTTATTCAGACTCTGAGAAGAGGCAGCTGTGACGCCAAAGTCTTCCTGGTACGAGTGCCAGGGTCTTGGGCTTGTGAGGGTTGTCCAACTCCTCCCTGGAAAGGTACAACCTGGGACGACAGGAGTTGGAAGAAAGTCATGCCTCTTTCACTTGTATTTTCGTTTAGTTCAGTTTCTGCTTCTTACAGCCGAGGGGTTGGCTTCTTATGGTGTATGACGAGTAACGGTAAAGTTGACATTCAACATTTAAGTACTTTACACTTATTTATAAAAAAAAGCACGCTTTATTGTTATTTTCCCTTAGAACACAGAACAATTGATTGAAAAACATGCAAATACAGAAGATGTGGAAGATACAAACCTGTTATATTTTCTACAAAGGAGGTGTGAACCAGAAGTAGAAGGGGCAGTCTTCATATCCTTTAGGCAGACCCTAGGGATGGATGGAGCACACTCGTTAGACCCTTGCAGGGTTTGAATTGGTCCAGTATTGCACGCTGTAGGGCTTAAGTATTTTGTAGTACGGTTGAAAGATTGAGTGCATAAATCTTGATCCCTTATATAGTGCAGAACTTGGTGCACTAGACCTGTAAAAGGAATGTAGAACTGATGCTGATATACAGACTATATGGTATGATACATAGTGACTTTCAATGCATTCATCCAATGGATTGAAAGCACATACAGCTTCTTTATGCAAATTAAATGTCATTGGGTGACATGTCGTGTTGGCTTATTTATGCAACCCATACGTCACGCCGCTTGAGTCCTGGCCCAAAATAAGAATGAATTTCCCCGATTCTTATTCCTTAAATAGCATACAATCTATTGTTCATTAAATAAGGAAATGGGAACACGGCCCCAGGTGCAGTTCACCAGCATAAGATGATAACACTCACAGCACTAGATTCAAACATGACTTTAACATCGCCTTCCACCAAAGGGCCCTCCTGCAGACTTATGACCACACTGTTGCTGCCTACGTCAGGAAACACCTGGGGGGGGAGGACACATGCAGCGTCTGTTAAAACACAAAAAAGTAACATACTATACGATACTATTTTAATATTATCTCAAGTACAAACCACTTGCTACTTACAGTGCAGCCTTCCTGTTTGGCACACACACACTTAAACACCAGCTCCTTCTTTAGAATGACCTTCACCCTAAGGTCACTGCCATCACCTCGTCCCACACCTGAGTAGAGACGGGGCCAAACACAACCCTTCACCTTCCTTTGCACCAGGCCATTCCATTATCTTCAAATGGATTTGGTCGACAAAAAAGTGTCAACAATGGGAAAATAAAAATGGGACCCTGTACCTGCTATGGAGTGAATGCGGATGCTCTTCATCTTAAGTCTCTGAGGAGGAGGAAGCTGTCTGTCGAACTGTTCTCTTTCATCACCTCGTAATAGCCTAACATACCGGCTCTGGTTGTTCACATGAGAAGGAATACGCATGTGTGAGAACAGAAAAGAAAACTTATAAGGCCCAATCCCATTTCTTACCCCTTACCCCTTTCCCTGGTTTTGAAGGCTTAAGATAGAAAGTGACCACGTCTTGAAGGAAAGTAGTCCAATCCTTGGATCGCCTTCGACTCACTTTTAAGAAAGGTGGTATGGAATCCTCTGGACGGATAGCTATTAGATCTCATCTTGTGCCTTGGTAGAGTGTTTTACGCTGTTGCCTGTCATCGGATAGAGGCTTATGATAGCAATATCGTGTTAACGACAATACCTGCCCTGACCCATGTGTGAGAACAAGAAAAGAAAACTTATAAGGCCCAATCCCATTTCTACCCCTTACCCCTTCCCCTTGTTTTGAAGGGCTAAGGGGTAGAAATTACCCACGTTCTTGAAGAAAGTAGTCCAATCCTTGGTCGCTTTTAACTCACTTTATTTGTTAAAGTATTTTGGTATGGTAACTATGAAGCAAATGTGTTCGATCCTGCTTCCTAGTGGCTATGTGGGGGTAATACAGCTTGTGTGTTCGATCCTGCTTCCTAGTGGCTATGTGGGGGTAGCTTATGTGCTTAAAATACGTAACAAGGGGTAAGGGGAAGGGGTAAGGGGTAGAAATGGGATTGGGCCAAGACCGACTAACACCCTTAACCTATCCCCTCAGCATAACTTACATCCCCTGAACCCCAGCCCACTAACCTTGCAAATTTACCCCATTAACCAGCACCCGCCTAAGCCCACTAACCCTAATCCACTTAACCATGTACCCTTAACCACCAGCCCTTTTCCATTAACCCTAACCCCCTTATTATACCCCGATCGATCTCCATAACTCACCACCCCTAACCTAATAACCATTGTCCAAAATCCCTTGTCCCACATCCAGTTGACTTTGAACATTTATGGGCCGGCCAATTCATTAGGGACCTCGAGTTGTACGCCATTGTGCCTTTGTGCAGGCGCGGTTACACATGGACGGACGACCCTGACTCTCACCTGCGAGGGAGTCTCTACGGCCATTCATTAAGGAGACCCTCATTGTACGCCGTTCCATTGTGCCTTTGGGAGGCGCTGTTCACATGGACGGCCCCTGACCTCACCTGCGAGGGAGTCTCTACGCCTTGGAACTTGGAGCTCTGGCTCCTGTCCGTCCTCCGTTCCCCAAAGTAGTCCAGGCTCTCCTGGGGCAGGGAGGGAACAACCAGCGGCAGTCAGAGTCTACTCGTTGACTTTATGGTACGTTGTGCCATGGTGGAACTCTTGAAGATCCCATTTCTACCCCTTACCCCTTCCCCTTACCCCTCCCTCCCCCTTGTTTTGAAGGAGTAAGGTGAAGGGGTAAGGGGAAGGGGTTAGGGGTAGAAATGGGATTGGGCCTAAGCATATATAAAAAAAAAGAAAAAAGTGACCAACCTGTGCACTCTCAAACTGGTCACTGTCAATCAGCCAGGTGCACACCAGAGTTCCCGTGCGCCCTGTTAAAATTCCAGAACCGGCATGTGTGACTCATCTATGCCTCTGTGGTTGTTAGTGATAGAGTGTCCATAGACCCTCGGCATGTGTGTTGAGTTGTCTCAATCTACAGCACTAGACCAGCCCAAAACGACACGACTTCTGCGGTGTGATGGCGTGGTGTCTCCACACTTGACACGGTGGTGTGTGTGTGTGTGATTGTTTTGTGTCGCTAGCAGTCGATGTGTGTGTCGTAGTGTGTTGTGTCGTTGTGGTTGGTAGGTTGTGAATAGGAGATCGGTGTTACGAGGGTTTCTCTGAGGTACCTCGTCCCTCCTTTGCAGTGAATAGCCGATGGATCGTTACT